>JAECUM010059768.1:0-35885 GCA_016617855.1 Megalonaias nervosa
ATCTCCTTCACAGATTCGACTCAGACTGGGAATCCCTATAGGTAGCACAGCTATTGAAGGTAACTGACTTTTTGCTTAAAATCAAGGCAAACAAAAGAGGAAAACAAAAATGTAATTGCCATTAAAAACCAGCGACAGCAACTGTCAACAGACAATGCATGAATCTCACTGCATCTCCTCACAGATGTAAAAGCAAGTAAAAACCATCTTGGATGTGAGGTCCTGAAAGGAAGCCTCACTCAGTGGTTCAAAGGTTTTGGTTTATGACCATAAAACACAAGATGGATTCCATTTGGGCACAAGAGAGCAAGAGACAGGTCTCTGCAGCTCAAAATACTTAATGAAGTTAGCAAGGTGCAAATCCAAACCAACTGCTGAGCCATGAGAGAATTTGAGATGGCAGCGCCATGGCATTTGGTAGTTGATGCTAAACATCTTAGTTCTTGAAAAGGAACAAAAGCAAATCAGCAACAGAGGGTCATATAGGATCAATGCGTTTCCTACTGCACTAATCAAATAAGAGTCTCCACCTGGCATTACAGACCTTGGATGTCAAAGCTCTGCTGGCTTGAAGGATGCAACTGGCATCATGATAATTTGTTCTGGCAGATAGATCGCCTAAGATGAGTCGAGAATAAAGGTGGAGAATGCTTGGGCTGTTGTGTAGGAGTGAGTAACAATGTTGCAAAAAGAAGATCCCTCCTATGAGGAAGAGACCTGGGTTGATCTATCAGCAGGTCTTGTAGATCTATGAGCCAATATCGTTGAGGCCTTAGTGGGGCCATGAGAATGATATGAGCAGTGGAAGTTCTGACTTATTTACGAACTTGAGGTAGCAGTCAGAAATGTGGGAAGGCATACATAAACAGATGATATCATTGGAGGCTAAACACATCTACTGCCCGTGCTCTCTGGTCTGGAACTGGAAAGATATGAGGGAAGTCTGTTGTTGAGCCAGGTGGCAAACAAGTCCATTAAAGGCTTTTCCCATAGTTAGAATACAGACTCTGTTACTGAGCAGTGAGAACTGTTTTGCCTGACCTGGACAGACTATCAGTTAAAACGTTCTCTTCCTGAAATGTGGCAGATTCTAAGGGTGATGTTCTCCGAGGTGGCCCAGTATAAGAGATTCCAGATCTCCACACAAAGAGAGGCGCAATCCTGACTCCCTTATGTCAGCAATATGCCCCTTCCTCCTTGTAGCTCCTCGGTGACTGTTGCCAAGGACCTGACTGATGTGGAGGCAGTCTCTCTGAGCTTGTGCACTGTGCTGGGGCTGCAGCAATTGAAAATATTTAGCGGCTGGCTCCTTGGGGTGACTTGCTTTCTGGCCGGCTGCAATAGGCCAGGAGCAGTTGTAAAGGATCAGTGTTGATGATCTCTCAAATCTTGTGAGGTCATGGTGGGGACGATTCCTCCAAAGAGGATCTCAGCTTCTAACAGAGCAAGCCTTAAAAGTCTTTACTGTAAATATGTAAAACCTTCAAGGAGTTCAGAACAGTATCAATGCAGATGTGTAAAAATTATGTTGATAGGGTCATTGCAACAGAATGTGAATGCCGGGATGTCTTGGTCATAGCTTCCACTCTGCACTGTAATCCCACTGGATTCAGAGCAGCCTCCTATAGCATACTAAATGAAACAGCTGATAATAAGTCTACATGAGAAGCTATTGTGAGCTGAAGCCAGATTTTCTGCTCAATTCCTTCTGTTGTTTTAATGATAAGGTGTGCTTAGGCTCCAGCTGCAACACCCCCTTGGGATACACCTGCATCCTACTCGGGGGGTGGGGTGAGATTTAATGTGCCACTTTGGAAAATGTACTCGGTAACTGGAGAGACCATAAGTCCTCAGGTAAAGGGAGAAACAGACTCACCTATACACCTTCGAGCAAAGTTTTGGTCTATAGATAATCTCTTTGATATTTCCTCAATTACTGAGGAATACGAAAGAAGCAGGAGACCTGTCTGTGATTGAGTCCCAAAGATCTTTTCTAAAATAGAAGGATCTTCTTGTGCCAGATGATTTGGGCACAAGTCCGTGGGTAGCAGGCGGTAAACTTCATTTACCGCCTAAGCAAAAGACCAGATTTCCTCCACTTCATCCAAATGAGAGGATCTGGTGGGCCTCAACTGAGCTGTTTCTACCCAGAACTCATTGGAATCGGCGAGGATAGATAATGCATCATCATCTTGAACACTACAAGCAGAAGAGTTGCTATGCATTACTATATCATTTGGGTAAAATGACACAGAAGCACACTGCACCATTACCTGTATTTGTTTCTCATCGTGAGTAGGGACTCTGTGTGCTGTAGTAACTCCAGGATAAAGGCAAGTCTTTTCTGGATTATGTTAAGCCTCCATCTTACCTGGTGGATGCGAACTCAGGAGGAGGTGTTGGCGAGAAACGAGTCTCGGAATCAACTAAATCTGGGTCCAGGGTCCAGCAGTCCAAGTGAGAATAAGGGACCAATTACCCTGATATGGAGGGCCCCACATCCTGTACGGATTTCATTGGTATAAGAGGGAAGGGGCATACCGATCCGATCCGAAGTCTGGACCTGCTGGGCAGACTCCCAATACTGTTCAGGGAAAGGGGAATCTCGGTCCGATCCTACCTTCCCACTGTGAGAGCTCTGGGCGAAACCGATGTAACGTCGGTGACCGGTAAGAGAAGACTCGTGGCTGGTAAAATCTGACGGATCATCAGGATGAAGTGTCTGGTGACCAGACTCGTCACTAGTTACTGACCAGTCGGGTGACATAAATGTCAGAGGCTAGTTCGTCTACATCACTCGTAACGATGCGGTGCTGCTCCTCCCATTGGGCAGGATGCGACACGCTACCCTGAGACGAGTGGTACACGTCCTTCCTCACGGAAGGCCGCAACACGCTACCGACAGTCCAGCAATGCACTTCATTCCACATGCAAGGCAACACCATACAACAGTGAACGTGACAGGTGTTCGACTTCTCCTCCCTTTACAGGGGATGCCATCTACTCTTCGAACGTTCATATACTTCCACGCTGAGTGTCTTACCCATCTCCGAAGAGACTGGTCCCACTGGCTCGTTAGACCCTGGAGTATTCTTTCAAAATGGAGAACTAGTCTTCTCAAAGTGTGTTAATTCTTGAAGCTCTGTAAAAGAACAATCTGAAAATCCAGATGATGAGAAGGATTTGATGTTTCCACCGCCCTCTGTATGAATGTCTGGAATCAAGCTGATTCCAGACTTCATTAGTCCATGTTGTGCAAAAGGTACAATTATTCTTACGTGTGCACTTAGAACATGTGTGGCAGTCTAGGTCTCAAAGACCCATCTTTAGGCCACCCTTTCCCACAGACTGTCCATTCAGGCACTGCTTTCTGAAATAAAGTTATCTGAAAAAGAACATAACAATAACAACATTAAATTATTTTCACACGTGAGACTCGCCTGTTTGTATGAACTGTGTGCTTTATACACCATAGTGTATTTCCTTAGCGGAAGGGGGAGGAGGGGACATAATTCTTTTTAGTTTCATTGATGTTTTTTTTAGAGGTAATACAACATTAATAAACACCACTGTCCAGTATGGATGTCAATGCTGTATCAACACAGATCAACTGTGTGAATACAAGCGAATGAATATTATTGTCTTCCATGAATCTATTTCACAGGTAAAATCAGCCTGAGAAGTATGGGACCATTAATAGTATTTTCACAAGATAAAGATAACGAATAATGATAACAAAAAGAACTAATCCGAATGTTCAGTTCAGGGTGTCGAATATATTATATACAGGTGGTGCTGCTATTTCGACCGACATCGTACAGTCCAAAATGACGTAAATCATCCCTTCTTGCTCTTGTGCGTCACAAAGTAAAACTGTCAAACAGGAGTTCTGTAATTTATTTTTGCTGATTTTTGCTTATTTTTTCCTAAATCACCTATAAAAATTGAATCACACTTAAACACTATTTGGACAACTGAAACAAGCATACTTTAACTTTGCCTTTTAATTGCCGGGGGTGGGCTGGGGTTGGGGTTGTGAAGATTACCTAAGTATGTAATTTTAGAAACACGACCATGTAAGAGGGTTTGGGGAGTACAAAATCGTGATTATTGCGCGACACGTCGTGTTATGATCGATATGGTTAGTGGTCAGATCTGCACCATTTTCAATCAAAACCATTTAAAATAGTGCTTCAGTCGAAAAAATAAAATAAAATAAACATGTCAGTGTCACCACTCATGCTAGAGTAGTAATAAGATATCTGAGATGTATAGCGCCATGTCTGATGTCATACGAGCACAAGTTTCAATCAGAACTAGCTACGTGCTCATGCTGTCAAGTCTTTTAACGAACAACCCACGTCGATATACCATCCCGTTTTGGAGAGGCAAGCATACAACGATTTTTAGACTGACCATCAATACAGACATTTTGGTGGCTATATTTTTATTAATATCATTTTATTATAGCATCCACAGTATAGGGTACTATGGTAGTAGTTTATTTTAAAAAATTAATATTATCAGGTACTCCATTCTCTACAAGAGACGTTTTTTACATGATTTATGAGATTTTTTAGGATGTCAAATTGGCATAATTTCATTTAGGACCAACTATATATTGTGAGAAGTGATTTAGTGAAAACCGTGTCAATATCACCATTCGGTAAAGAGGACTAATGATAACACAATTTTCGATATGGCCAATCAAATCTGAGGTCTGGCAAGCACAATTTTCATTAAGACCAACTAGACATCCTATACAGTCTTGTGGCAAAAACCAGGCAATATGACCATCTATTAAAAAGAAGTAGCTAACAAGAGATATTCAAGCTGGCTAACACAGCAGACATACTCTACATCTGATTTAGGACCCTGTATATATTATAAGAAGTTTTTTTAGTGAAGACCCCATGTCACTACGACTATCCATTCAGAAGTATTACAATAAAAAGGTTTTAAGATACATAGCACAGTCGCAGTAACTAACCAGCCTGATCTTTACAGACACACACTCAACAAATCAGATGAACCATCTTTTCAAAAGGCCAGAAAATCTCCGTTTAATCACAAATAAAGTACTGAATTTCAACTTAAGTTGCACTACTTACCTTAAAATGGAAAAATCTAAAATCTATAAAGCACTTATGCAAACCTCAAGTATATTTCAATCATGAGGTCATTGTACCAAACGTACCGGTGTTTATTTACTCACCTGTCATTTATGTGGCAAATAATATGTGAGCGAGACCAATTGGGAATTTCAAGTGAAAATAAAGGATCACCTTTAGGGCATCCGCAAAAAGAAGGATACATCATTTTATTTTCAAATCTAACGGTGCTCAATTTAAGATAATAGAAACTATTTCGTCCGACTCCCGATTTTTTTATAGCAGCATTATCGAGCTTATAAATAGATATTATGGATACACTACCATCACGCTCCACAAATCTGATATAGGTCAACATCTTTAAATATGAATCCAGTCATTATATTTTAATTCTTAATTATTTTCCTCTCATTTAAACCTATTTTCATTTAGGACCAGGTCGAGTAATTATATGAAGGCCATGACTGACATCTGATCGGCGCCACTTCCAGGCCCACAAGACATCATATGAAGTCTTTCAGTGAAAACCCGATGCTGATATCACGATCCACTTAGGAAAAGTAATGACAACGAGATCTTCATATTAGACATCAGTCGGGCACCATTTTCAAGCGAAGCCATGTCACTAACACAGGAGTTATGCGTTGGTACGTTACTGTATTTTAAGTGGATATGTGTAGCTTTTCAGTCTTTTGGCGATTCTGAAGCGATAAAAGACGCATAACAAAAGTCGAATCGAGCGGAGGCTGGGGTCACGCTTGCACTCCTTGTGTTAATTTATAGTACGGATAAGGTGATTTCGTGTTGTCAGAGATTTCATAGTACTTTATTTATAAAACATCAGGCTCCCGTGGTCACTAACGACCCCTTTCAAGTGGCGTATCAACCATGTGATTTTTAAGATGCCTGCAGTGCCCGCTATATTGGAGCAGGTCGGTAACATTATCATTTAGAACCAACAAGACATCATACAGTGGGCATGTAAGGGTGCAAATTTCTGTCGATCTATAAAATGCACATTAATTTGGGCAGGTGAAAGATTAATTAGATTTATGGGAACAGGTGCGTGTTTAAATCGCTATACTGCAAGGATTTTTAATGTCTGTCGCGAGAGGAAGTGATTCTTAATTAAGCCTTCGTTTATTTAACAGTCAGACAGACTGGAAGGAAAAGGTTAACTTCGATCTTTGTATCGAAAATGTCAGAGTTGAAATTGTCCAGAATCAGTGTTTGGAAATCTAGAGGTCAGGCGGACCGCAATTTTGGCGCCTAGTTATAAAAGGCGGTAGATATATTTAATCCGGATTGGTTACGTTAAATAAGGGGCATGGTTCCCACACGAAATTTCTTGGTTTTAATATGCCTCATCGCAAAAATTTAGTCAGTCTACGTTTTTCTGCAAGAGAAAAACACAATATAGGAGACTCCGAGTTTGAATTTAGAAGAAATTCTCTCGTAAAACAATTATCTAAGGGACCGGACGTCTGGAAAGTCGACGGACAATTTTGGCGGTAGAAACGAGCAAAGCTTGAAAGCACAAGGTATTTGCGTCAATCTCATATAATCCGTTGATACCAATATATCGATTTCCTTGGATCTGCTTATATTTGCATGAATTTATTTGTTTAAATTCGTCGATCAATTTTCTTGATATGAGTACAACTGTGTTGAGTTCATCTATCTGAATCGGTACAATGATCTTCTTTATATAAGTTTGACGAATTGTCTGAATTTGTCGTCTTGATCGTTATAAGAAGAGGTATTCTAAGAATTTCATGCCTTACCTTAGTTGATATGAGTTACGAGAATCCGTGTGATTTCATGGACCTTAGATGATTTCACTTACGATAAAGGCTTGAGTGCGTATTGACTGAAATTAACGTTGTTAAGCCATGAAGTGAGATTTCATGTATGCTAATCAAATCAAATCAAATCAACCCAACCCCCCACAGGGCATAAATAGGCTACCAATCTTTCTCATTCGCCACACCTGTGGCGAATGAGAAGTGAAATTCACTACGCCATGCAAAAATTGAGCCAAACTTTCACTGCCAATTCGCCACTTGTGGCGATAGGTACAGGGATGCCCACCCCAGTCATAAAGAATATTTTTTTGAAAATCCCATTCTGACACGGCCATCCTGACCGTCCGAACGGCACCACTTTCATTCAGAACCAACCAGACCATGGGATGAATGTACGTGTCAAGTTTTATGGCAATCCTCCAAGTTGTTTAGAAGTGATATCAATAACAAACTTGTGCTAAAAACGAACGGACGACGGGAGAAATGCATCCCGTAAGTTTTTCTGGTCTGTGACCAATAGCTAACTATCCATACCATAACAAAATTTATTATTATTATTATTATTATTATTATTATTATTATTATTTACACAACATGAAAAAGCAAGAGTCAAAAAATCACACAATTTTGTTCACTTGAGGTACTTACAAAATAAAATAATTATCTTTAGTTGTCATGTTATTTCGTATCCTTATATGGAAGTTCTTACGTAATATATTGCAGTGTCATAAAACTATCAATATTTCCAATAAGTATCGCTCTAACATTAGACTTACATCCCCAGTTAAACCAAACTTGCGAATTAGCATACCGACACAAGAAAACTATTATTTTATATCCTCGTCTTCCCAAAGCAAACGCAGTTCCAAATATTACGTTCCATTAGCTCTCAAAGATGCGTACATACTTACCAACCACTTAATTATCCAATTTGGCATCTTCTCCATATCAACTTCGCAAAGACAACCAACACAGCACAAAAAGTTTTCTAAGAGAGCCCAAACATCAAAGACGTCTCACTATGAAGTCCTCAGGCTTGGAATAAATTCTACAAACTTTAATTACTAGTTCCCGAATGACGTCATCAGCCGTCATATTTGTGGTCAGCTGGAAGATTTACAGTTGACTTTATATGGTGTTTGGAAGTCGAAATAAATTCGTTGAATCCCAAGATACTTTTACGAAAATTATATACATATAAACAGAACGCAAATCAGGCTTTCTGTTAGTATCTATATTTGTGATTTATAAGTTGACTTTGTTTCAGTGTGCCTTGTTAAAAATGGTAAATTTTGGTGATCGCATATAGGAGAAACTGCCATGTTACCCGTTGTCCAAGTAAAATGTTCAGAATATCGTCTGCTAGTGACCTCATCGGGGAGCATCCATATGAATACCCCTAGTGGATTATTGTTTTAGTTCCATGTTCAAGCAATTAAATAGTTATTTTCACAGCTAATTAAAATCGCATTAAAGTTGCGACGGTGATAGCGTGTGCTCTCAGCAAACATTAGTCGATAAATCAGCCCACCCCTCCCCGTGCCGATACTTGACCGGGAGGGGGGGAGCAATTTAGAGAACAATGCTAACCTATACCAAATCTGTTCTCACTTACTTTCGCATCTTGTTCCTAACAAAGGCATCCCTCATGATTTGTTTTCACAGCTATCAAACTACCAGCACCCCTAATTACCTTTTCCCTCGCAGCTAAAGGGGCAGGCCCATACAGGTACAACGTATAGGCGAATGTTTAAATTTATATTGGTCAACTTTTTACAGAGAAAAGAAGAATGCAACCACAAAATGTCGATTGTGTATGGCCCCTAGTTAGTCACACCTGTCTTTCAATTTTTATAATTAATTCCTCGGATAGTTTCTATCCAGGGTTTGGCAACAAACCCTTGCTTAGAGTAAATACATATTACATAAAATATAAAGAAAATCACATATTTCGCCAAAATTCACGATTTCGAATACAAGTACATCATATACATGGACATAAAATGACATGACGTAAATAATACTGGCTATAACTTGCTCCCCCCCCCCCCGATTTTTTAAACGCGAAAAGCATCATGGATATAAACAAATTCACAAAACTTACCCATTTCATTAATTGGTTTATAATTTCTAACTTCAGTGCCTCCCAGCAGTTCCTAACATTGTCGCCGTCTTCGAGGTGTAAACCTCATCTATGTTTGCGTAGGCAAGTGTGTTTTGATCTGTTCTTAGTATTCCATAAGCTCCTGACAATTCCGTAAATTTCGTTCAGATATAAGAGCATTTAACTTCTTTGAGAATATTAGAATTAGACAGTATATACATTCGATGCTGATGACAAAGTGTTTACCAGAAATATCTGTTTAGCCCTTACAACCACCCCTCCACTGAAAATGGACTCCCCCCCCCCCCTTGGAAAATGAGCTCAGTAGGTCGTTAACACTGAAAACTTAATTTGGGTCTAAGATGACAATGTTAGGGACCGCTTGGTGACGACCGAGTCAGAAATTACAAAGTCAATGAGTGAAATGACTAAGTATTGTACATTTTTGTATATCCTTGATGCTTTTCGTTTTTAAAAATCTGCGTTTTTTTGTTGTTTTTTTTTTTGGCGGGACTGGAGAGTACAAGTTGTCGGGGATAGCAAGTTGAGATACGAAGTGTTGAACTAAATGATACAAGTTTTTATATTCAGTATGAATGTTGATGCAAGTATTTACACTAAATATCTCGAAAGATTTCATACTGTCCATATTTAAATGTCTTTTCTAAATGGTGAAGATCAAGTTTATCGCAGAGACCTTTATATTCCAAGCATTTTGTAAAAATGTGCCGTTCAGATTGCTCTAGTGTACAACAAGCACAGAACCGTGGTGGTCCTGGAATGTTAGTGTAACGAACACTTGTTCATTAGGACAATTTTGTGTCCAGATAAATTCTGTAATAATTTTAATCTATTAGAACGATTAGTAATCCCTACATAGGTGTTATGCAATCTTGGACAAACAAAATACTTAAGCGAAGGAATCCTTTGTTGGTAGCTTAGATGATGCCGGAGGCGTAGTACGGATTCTTGTACATCCGGTATTGGGAACCTTGACGGGCAAACAATAAATTCAAAGGATGGGACCGAACCAGTGAGATGTAGTTGACCAGAGGGCTAACAATGACTCGAGGGATGAATCTAAAATTTAAGCGCGAAACTTGAAAAGAGTAAGAGAGGCTTCATTCAAATCCGATCGTCACTTTCCTACGTAGGTGAGTGGAGATCGAATTTTAATAAAATTGTTCAATTCGGCAGTGTACTAGAGAAATCAGAGACAGACGTGTAACCATTTGTTAATATTACAAGGAACAGGGGTGGGTGTAGTTCCACATGTAAGACCTCGACGCTGATATTTATGTTTTGGGTGTCTAGGTCTTACGCTGTATAGCGTGTTCCGATGTCGTTTAACATCGGAACGACAAGTCAAATTTTCAGGAATATCCCACACACTTGGCAGCCCATACAGGCGCTTTTCAAAATATTGAAGTTATAATGTTTTAGTCAGACTTCACTCACTCTGATGCCTTTTTCCTGCTAAATTCAAATTCCCACACAAGCAAATGGACGTGTGTTCAAGTTCCGTTGGCCTACATTTCAGTTGGCTGGAATGCGATGGAAGCCGGGAATACAGAAATCGATTAAAGGATGATAATAATCTTGAACGAAACGAAGCTATCTAAACACTTTCTTCAATATTAATTTATTTTTATTAGTTTCGTTAAAGAAATATACTTCAACATAACCCAATTTCGGCTTTCGGCATTCCCGGCTTCCATCGCATTTCAGCCAACTGAAATGTAGGCCAGCGAAACTTGAAAACAGGTCCATTTCTTTTGTGAGAATGTGAATTTTATAGATAAAAGACATCAGAGTAAATAAAGTCTGATTGAAACATTATGACTTTACTTTGTAGAAAAGCGTCTTTATTGGCTACCAGTTGTGTGAGATATTCCTGAATATTTGACTTTCGTTACGATATTAGTCGACATCAAAACACGCTACACAGCGCCGTTATTTAGGCAGTAAGACCTAGACGCCCAAAACATAAATATCAGCGTCGAGGTCTTACATGTAGGACTAGGGTGAGTGGAGATGGATTCAAATTCAAAGGGAAACGTTGCTGCGAGTAATCCGCGGCATCGGATTAACTCGTTAAAGAACTTGGAATATGAGAGCTTCGAAAGGATTATAAACAATTCGGCCCAACTCGAAAGACAATTCGGACCAACTTAGCAATAGTTTTAACAAGTTCTTTTTCTTCAAACAAGTAGATACAATATAAGACATAGATATATAATTTAAGCATGTCACGTTTGCTCAGCCCCAGCTATCAAGTCGTGTATAAACTAGGGTATTATTACAAGCCATGTGTTTTTGATGTCTAAACATTGCCGCAGGCTAGTGTTAATCCCTTACGAAAGGTTACTGTAAACGCCAACCAGACGATAGATCGTACCAATTAGACAAAGTCTTGTAGTATTCACACCTAGGTGTTGAACATTTGTTCAGAGATCAAAGGAAGCCCGCAGGGTGAACTGGGCGTGTTCTCATCAGTCCCCACGTGGACAGACAGCGAGAGGACATTGCCCGCTAAGTTTGATTGGATCGGTTCACAGCAACATCCAATCGGATTGAGATAGAGGGTGTGATTACAATTTAGATCCGAATTATAACTCGCAAGCACAAAGTCAGTTTCTCCTGGGAAGATTCGGAAGAAATAGGGTTACTCCGAGAAGCCACTCGTAATTTGGCGGTAAAATTTAGAACAGATTCTAAGGGAAGAAAAGCTTCGAAAGGAAGTTTTTTGGGGGGACAGAACTTCCGGTTCAGTTGAGTCCAGAGTCTCCACGAGGGGAGACGGAAGTGAGAATAGCAGAGCAGTCGGAGTCGACAAAAGTCTAGTCGGTAGAGAGAAGGTGGATAGAAGGTGGAGGAGGAGGAAAAGTAGTCTGGAGGAGAAAGTGGAGGAGGAGGAGAAGGAGTATAGAGAAGTGGAGGAGGTGGAGAAGGAATTTTGAGAAAGTCGGGGAAGAAGAGGAGAAGGAATTGGGAGATAGAAGAGAAGAATACACAGATGAGTAGAATCCAAGGACAGGTGAAAATCTATCTCACACTACGACTCAAGTGATGCAATAGGCTATTAAAGGGTCGAGCGGAAGGAGTGTACTTGGGAAATTTGAATCATCTGACTATTGAATTATTATTAAATTATTATTCATTGAATTTCACCCTTTTTTGTATATTTAACCATTTACCCGTCGGCATTGCTGACTGGGGGCTCGGAGCTGTACATCTATCTTACACTAATTCAACTTCCAACCAAAATCGAGCCTGGGTGGTACTTTTACAATAGCAAATAAAATATTGGGAGCACCCCACCCCAATCCAACCAATCCCCCACAACCAAATCCCCACAGTGGGTGCATCCTTCACAAAGTAGGACAAAATGTTTTTGACAATTTTTATAGGCTGTAAACTAGAATAGGTTTTAGGAAAAAAATCGAACAAATTTTAACAAACTAAACTATCCTGACACTCTTTAAAAGAAAATAATCATACTTCATAAGGTACATATATTTGATAGAAAATACAAACTGACATATCTTGCGCATTCTAAAGGCCAGAACAGTCACGTTAGATGAATGGATGACTTACATTAGTGATAGCTAGATATCCAGCAGAATTTGGTCCATATCCTAGTGGAGTGTCTTTGGAAAAACGGTATGAACAAACAATGACGTGAGAGGCTGGCACAATCAATTGAATCGCTAAACGCGTAAAAGCAACCTTCAGTTTTACCTTGTGCTTACTCTACAAAGAAACCCAAATGATACCATCTCAAGTAAAGATGGTATCAGGACGAAAAATGAAAAGACACCAGACTAAACAGATCCGTACCATACATGGAAAAATTGTTAGGATTTGGAGGCAGTACTCAAATAAGAATATCAGTGTCAACGATCTTCTAAGAACGTGTGGCAGCATATAGGTTCCACGAAGCAGAAAACTGACTTGCATTTCATAATCATGCCAAAACACACAAAACTATTCCTTATATTGGTGAATGATCACAAACGTTGATACTTTCATATCAGTTTTGTGTGTGTGTGTGTGTGTGTGTGTGTGTGTGTGTGAGAGAGAGAGAGAGAGACAGAGAGAGTAATGCTGAACATTTTGTCAGTGTTGCTGCAATATGAATTGTTTTTATTTGTCAAGTTGATGTCTTAGTGTGCGTGTGCGTAAACTGAAAGCTTGTCAACATCGTCATACATATCTGCTTCATTATTCCATACAAATTAGAAATTCATAAACTGATTGCTAGTCTTACCCATGGTACAAATTATCTGTATTCCTTTGTCAGCTGCTATTTTCTTTTTTTAAATGTACAGACATGCAAAGACTGAAGGTGTGTGCCACTCCCTCTCTCTCTCTCTCTCTCAAAAACAAAATAAATGCTAGAAAGGGAGAAAGTGAAACAGCAAAATACATCTGAACCCGTATTCACAAAACTCCCCAGCTTGAGTGCACATACATACATACATACATACATACATACATACATACATACATACACTATGTTGTGCGTGACTAAACATTCTTTTTGCAGGAAACTGGTCAAATTATATATATATATATATATATATATATATATATATATATATATATATATATATATATATATATATATATACGTCAAATTTTAGAATATGTTTCTCAAGTCTGGAACAACTGCTCTACTGAAGATATGGATAGATTGGAGAAAGAAATTAAATTGGAAGCTGCACCGATTAATTGCTCTAGAGTCTTTTTTAAACAGAACTTGGTTCGTAAAACTCTTGCACAAGGAAGGAAGGAAGAAGAGATTATACATCCTGTATTTAGTTATAAATGCTCAAGTGCCTAACTAAATCGACCTTCTTTCACAGGAGATATGATGCATCTCATTATTGTCTACGTAACTCCCAAAGCATCACAGCCATCTCTATTGTACTTCTATTTTTCAGACATCCTTTCTCCCATGACCGATTTGATTTGGGACTCTTTCCCGAAAGATACCCGAAAGCTCCTAATCTGTCTAACTAACTTCGAAAAATATTTATCTAATTAAACAAACGTTTCAAATTTATTCAATTTTTTTTTCTAAACCTATTCTATTTTACAACCTAATTAAATGAGAATGAAACGGTGTTCTCAAACCAGTGCACGCGTTCACCGGTAGGAACAAATTATTGTATATCACTGATATTCGTTCTCACTTTAAAAAACAAAATAAGTACTAGAAAGGAAAAGGTGATCTCCCTTTTTTTCATACATTACACGCATTATACCCAAAAGAAAAAAAATTAATTCTACATGGTTCTGTTACCTAAAGAAAGAATTTTTAACTGTACGGTAAAAACCAAATCGTATAAAAATTGTCCAAAAATATTTTTCTTAGGTAACTTACTTATATATATATATATATATATATATATATATATATATATATATATATATGCATGCGTAAGTTACCTAAGACAAAATATTACACTGAGTATTTATTTTGAAGCAGAAATAATTGTTAAAGCTATTGTCAGTTGTATTAGGGCCGAATTGTCTTTCAAGTTGGTCCTAATTGTCTTATTTTCGGTCCAAGTTGGGCCGAATTGTCTTTTTTTTTGTCTTTGGGCCTAATTGTCCAATACCCTTTCGAAAGCACGCTTTCAGTGCTCCAGCACAAGAGCGGCCCGGAGACAGAAGGGGGAAGAAAGAATATCAGTAGGAAGGAATAGAAGTGGGAAGGGAAGAATCAGAAGTGAAAGATGGAAGTAAAAATGGGAAGAAGGGAGGAGCAGACAAGTACAAGAACGGCCCAAGTAAGATTGACACTCACAAATAAAGAGTAGACTTTTGTATGGTGAATTAATATGCTAAATGGGGTTTCGACCAACTAGGTCAAAGAGAGTTGTTTAGCGAGTAATAAATACTTTATGATATCATTTACCCACTAGGCATTGCGCCATTGAGTATATTTGAGTGTATTTGAGTAAAAAGACGTGCCGCCTTGCGCCATAGGCCAAATTGTTTTCGGGCAAACATACGATACAGCGTTATCGCAAAAGTCAACGGCAGCTGCAAGCCAAATTGATTCGGCAAATCTCGGAAATCATAAGTACGCGGAGTACACGAAAAATAATAACTATCACAAGGTAGGAAAATTCACAGCTCTGGAATATTGGACCGGGATGTGACTCTCACATGTTTGGCGTTAAGTTAGGGAGCAGTCTGCACAAAATAGGAAATTTGACATAGATTTGAAACTGTTTGTGTGAAAGGTCAGAAGAAGAGGGTCTATTGTTAATCGTTATATTTTTATTTTTCCATACACCCTCATGTAAAATTTCAAGGAAGTTTCTAACTTTTTCTATTGTCGTAAATTCTCCCCATGCTAAAAGAACATCCGTCCAACACATTTTTTTTTAATAATCTCGATATTTGCAAATCATTTAATTGAAAAAAATTTATAATAGGAAAAATCGTATTTATCAAGGAAATAGTGTATTATATTTTGCCATTCGGAATGATTAGTCAGCAAATGAATTAACGAAGATATTTTTAAAGACGAGATTTTAAAAAATGCTAGAAGTTTCATGCACAATCGACCTGCTTCTAATTTATTCAGGTGTTGTTCTACTTAACTTTATCAGGACCGCTATTCCACATAAATTTTAAAAAAAAAACAAAAAAAAAAAACACCATTTTTTCGATTCTCTTTAGAACACTTGCTGGATTTGGTAACATTAATAATAAATGTGTCAGTTTAGATACAGCAATTGATTTTAGAACAACAATTTTCCCATATATTGTTATATCTTGAATTTTGCTTTCAAAATTCATATCTACAATATCCTCTGTATTTGCAGACAACTCCACTCCTAATAGAGAAAATTTGAAACCCAATCAAATTCTAAATCTATACACAATATGTGTCTGTGAATTCTTTAATGCCCCTTTTTTATAACTTTAATTGATATTAACCTTTAGTCCCGACAATGATGCAAATACGTCTAATGTTTCGACTGAGGCAAAAAAAAAAATCTCCGATCCATCTAATAGGAACGATGTGTCATCAGGATATTGAGCCAGTTTATTTTCATACCCATTAATGAACATGCCTTTCATATGATTATTGTTCCGAACCGTAATTCCCAAAATTTCTGCTACTAATTAAAAAAATAAGGAGAGAGGGGATCCCGTTGACGACAACCACGTCTAATATAAAACTGCTACGCAAATCCATTCTGGGTCACATAATTTTGCATCTCTCTCTCTCTCTCTCTCTCTCTCTCTCTCTATATATATATATATATATATATATATATATATATATATATATATATATATATATATATATATATATATATATATATCTCTTCTGTAAAGCATATAGTATCATATATCAGTCTGACCACGTCCCCAAACGGTGATTACTTGGTCCAAGTTTTGCTATGAAAGATCGTTTGCATTAAGCTATGTCAAAATCAAGATAACTGGTAATTTCAAATTCTTAGGCCCCCCAACCCCCCAAAAAAACAAAAAACATTGTGTCCTGTCGGCCGACCGTACGTTTCTCATTGACCCTAGCACATCCCCCGGTAAAAAAACATACAAAAAATCACATTGAATATGTTGGTTTTTTATTTAAAAAAACGACCTGCCTACCGTAATTTAAAAACCAGTGCAATAAGAAACATGTATTTTTTGGCACTGTATACTGAGTAAAACAATGTGATCTTGTTATCATTTGCTTAGTATTTCAATATTATCTTCGTATACAAATGTCTCTCCGTTTATCCTTGAAAATATCAAGCGAAATGTTGTCAAAGGAACTTAAATCAAAATATTTCCTTCAACACTCTTCATATCTAACATCCGTCAGATCACGAGTATTGTCAATAGGAGTTTAAACAAAACTTTTTGTTTCTCTGAGTCATGGTCTATTCTATAGCCACATTTAAAGTGTGTGTGTGTCTATATATATATATATATATATATATATATATATATATATATATATATATATATATATATATATATACGTGTGTGTGTGTGTGTGTGTGTGTGTGTGTGTGTGTGTTATTTTTTGAGGGGGAACGGTGTACAACAAGTATCACTGCCTTAAAGTACACTTGCATTTCAGGTGGCTCCTTAAGGGAAAATAAAGCTTTACTGACTGTTAATAAAAGGTCACTTTTAGGATATTTTTCATTACATGAACGAGTCAGGTTGATGCAAAGGTATTTGGGACGTATAATATTTTAAAACCTGTTTGTGGTTTATAAAGAATTAAGCAGGAGAACACTTTTTTTTACTGCAATGTTTTAGCTTTATTCAGTCTTGCAGTGAGTTAATCTATGGATAGGTCTCAGGAATCTGAATAGTTCTTTTCGATGGTAATATATCACCCCAGTTTAACGTCCCTCGGCAATAATGTAGGTACATGCAACTTAATCGTGTCTTATTTATATAAATTCTACGTCTATTTCATGGGGCTTGATACTTCGTGTTTTTCTCGCCAGTTATGAATGAACATTTTAACCAGTTTTAAAACAGTCCACGAATACAATGACATCACCTATCAGTTTTTTATTACCTCAAAGAATGACACAATTGCTTTTTTTAAATTTCAAAGAATGTTCATTCTAAGAAAAATGCATTATAATTTTTACAGTCTAACATAACAAACATGAGAACTTATGAAAGAAGAACAGTTTGGCCCATGACTCATGTCATAAATATGAACATCTTCTGGAACACTCGTGTACCAAACGGGGTTTAGCAGCTAGTTAAAGCATCTAAACCAGTGGTTCCCAAACGTTTTCGGGCCACCGCCCCCTTGTTTATCCTTACCCCGTAAAAAGCATTATTCCGCATTAGCGCCCCCCCCCCCCGGTAATCCCACCGCCCACTTTGGGAACCACCGATCTAAACCAAACAAGAAAGAACTTTTGATATTGGCCTTCATACTTGTGAAAACGTGAATTAAAATGATCGTCATTATTTGCATAAACAGTAAATGTAAAACTGCGTGTATTTATAAAACTTGGAAAGTACGAGCATGATTCTATATTTAGCATGTATTTATAGAACTGGTGTCTATGGGAATCCTATGTTGAAAAAACAAGGTATGTAGATTAATGGGTCTGTGACGAACTATATGGTTGGGATGGGGTGCTCCCAATATTTTATTTAAACTATTATAGAAGTCCCACACAGGCTCTATTTTGCTGGAAGTCAAATTTAGTGAAAGATAGTTTAGCCCCGAACCCCCAGTCAGCAATGCTGACGGTTAGATGGTTAAATATACCAAAAAAGGTTGAAATTCAATGAATAACAATTTAATAACAATTCAATAATCAAATGACTCAAATTTCCAATTATACTCCTTCCGCTCGACCCTTTAATAAGCCTATTACATCACTTGATTAGCAGTGTGAGATTGATTTCCACCTGTCCTTGTATTTCTACTCATCTGTTGCATCCTTTCTCTCTCTTATTTCTCCCAATTCCTTCTCCTCTTCCTCCCCGACATTTCTCCAAATTCCTTCTCCTGATTCTCCTCGACTTTCTCTTGACTACTTCTCCTCCTCCTCCACTTTCTCCCCCACAACTAAACTTCTGTCGACTTCGACTGTCTCGGCTACAGTTTCAATTCCGTCTCCAACTCTTTAAGACTTGGGACCCAATGGAACCGGAAGTTGTCTGTCCCCTAAAAAGCTTCCTTTTCGAAACTTTGTCTTTCCTTAGAATCTGCGTCTAAGTTCTTCCGTCAGATTACGAGTGGCTTCTTTCTCGGAGTAAACCCTATTGATCTGAAATCCTTCCAGGCGAATACTAAATTACTCTTACGATTTCGGAAGGTATCATTCGAGTCTGAATTGTAATCACGCCATCTATCTCAGTTTTGACTGGATATCGCTGTGGACCGACACAATCAAACTTAGCGGAGAATGTCCCTCTCGCTGTCTGTCAACGCGGTTCACCCGTGGACATACCTTTTGATCCCTGAACTAACCTTTAACATATAGGTGTGATAACGGCAAACCTTTGTTAAGTAACACGACCGGTCGCCTTTGCCGACTCAAATTACCGGTCTCTGGCTGGTCATGGTAAACTTGCGCAAGAGTTCAACACTAACCTTGCGGCAATCTTTAGAGATCAAACACAAGGCCGCGGTAATATTCCCATGACAGGTAGATTATACCTTATAAATGACTTTAGCTGGGTGCTTAGCAAACGTGACAGGGTCAAACGTTGGAATATTCTGTGTAGTAATCATTTGTTGCCTAGTATAAAATACAGGTAGGTTCAATAAATTTTATTATTTTGTTTCATATTTATGAAAATATGCCCGTATTGCATCAAAAGAAAAAAATATATAAATACTTTTATGAAATTGTTTCTTTGTCATTATACAAGAAACACATTACATTACATTACACACTGTAAAAACTAATAGGTCACTGTACATCACCGTAAATGTAATTATGACATAAATAAATAAAAGTGCAGTATCACACATTTAAAGGGAAAAAAACGGACTTTTACAGGCTGTCTTGTATATACAGGGAACTCAAAATAAGGTCTTTATAACTGCAACGTAAATAGCTAACCTATAGTCTAAAACTAGAAGCAATTAAATTTGACACGAGTGAAAATGACACTTGTCCACAGCAAGGCTGTTAACAAATACAACACTGACAGACAAGCCGCTGAATCAGATATACTGAAAACTGGGGCAAGTCGTAGATGTATAGTTTCTATTTACATGTTAACTGGAGACATTTTACACTTTGATGATATCAGTAAGAGCTTATCTCAGTATCAAAATTGGGCAAGCTTGCTGACTTCTCCACATTTGGCCAAACTAATGTGCCCCGGACCCAAGCTAATAATGAAATTAATGGGGACATGAAATGAAATGAGAAGGCGGGGGGTGGGGTCACAAAAACTGGGCACTCAATCTGGGATGAGAAGGTAGGGTCACTGGGACTGGGGGGAAAGTAGAGTTTGAAATATAAGAGAGTTAAAATTGGGCTAGATGTAGAAGACAGAAGTGTAATATGTTCATTGGTAAATTTAGAGATGTGCAATAATAAATAAAGAAATAAGAAGAATATATTTGCAGAGTTCCTGATACCACTGAGAATAGCACAAGAGGGAAATAAGGCCTCTGTATAAGGGAGTGTTGATATGATTTAACTGTTTTCCAATTTTCTAGTCTTGTACATATTCATGTTGAATATAATCCACATTTCAAGAAATATTCTGCTTCTGCTGCAATCAAAACAAAATACAGCACATCATGGACATAATTCATTGGTTTAACAGGTCTAGGTTTATGTTCTATGTAGTAAGTAAGAACAACAGGCATTTGTGATTATGTAAATTAATTAAATGAATGTTTACAGGACTTACAATTAGTTTTAGATTTGAAAATGCTGATAATATTAGAGACAAGATAGCAGATTAAGTGGCTCTAATTAGCAATAGTAACTTGTACATAGTTGTAAAGGAAGTCGAAAGTGAGTGTGAGTCTAATCAGATATGTAGCAATCATTTACATGTTTTTAAATCAACTTCTGGCAACCCATTATTGAGATATCAAAGGTTTAGTTTAGCATAGTAACAAAGATCTGTGTATCTGAAACAATCAAGTCAGTTAGAGAAATATGATATCAGGATGTCTCCTGTGAAGTCCGCTAGGCTGTTATATAGGGATCTTCTTTCATTTAATTTATTTTAATTTTATTTTATTTGGTATTTTATTCTAATCTATTTTAATTTAATTTAACTCTATTTAATTAGGTATCGGACAAGCAAAGTGGTTAAGTAGCCGGGAAGCACACCACTCGCTACGCCACAAATCGAAGGAAATTTAAATCATTGGAGCAGTCCAGGAAGCTCCACCTGCTGCCCCAACCCCTACCTGAAAACAGGCATGATACTCCAGCCCTCCCACTACCCCCACCCGGACAAGCAAAATAAAAGGATGCTGGGAGAGCATAAAACAGGTCCTAGGGAAAACATACTAGCAAATACCTGGGTGGGATCCTGACGTCAACAAGCCAGTGTTGACCAAAGATTTCACATCATGACCCTGACATCAGGCCAGAACGGGGGGAGGGGGGAGCGATTGAGAGTCGGACAAGCGGTGAAGTAGCTAGGAAGCTCTACCCACTACAACACATATCAAAGGAAATCTTAAAAACACCTGGACATGCAAAAGCTAACCAGCTCGAGATACAATTCCTCCTCGAAAGAAGGAGCTATTGTAGTTCCAACTCGAACTGGCCCCACAAACATCCCTCTCCTCACACCCACCCGCATAGGCAAGCGAAAAAGACGGGCATAAAACGGGTGCTAGGGAAAACATACTAGCAAACACCCGGGTGGGACCCTGATATCGGCAAGCCAGTGCTGATTAAAGATTTCCCACTAAGAACCCGATCTAGAGGCGAAATTGTGGGAGTTGAGGAGAGAGAATCCCCCTTTTTCTTTAACCATGTGTGTCTTCACTTTGGCATTTGATCCTTTCGCTCCACCGTCAAAATTAATAACCATCAAAACCTACGCGCGAATAACGCTTATGGGATGACTAACATCTCGCAGATTGGAAACATTTTATACAAACACATAAGTACGCCAAGTACACAAAATTCCAATTCTCAAATTATTCAAAATTCACAACTCCAAATTCTACGAATAATTGCACAGGTGGCTTACACATCATTGATATAGGGCTGTCTACTAGAAAAACTAGACACAATTTGACCAAACTGTCCGGCCTTGCTTTGGACTGGTACGGGGCGCACGGTTGCGGGTTTGGAGGTGCTCGGGGGTTGTCTCGGGGGTCTTGCGGTGGCGTTTTGAGCTGCCTCATTCTGGGATCCTTTCCGCCTTTCCTCTTTGCCGGACTGAAAGGGACGCTGTAGATAATAGGAGGCTGTGATGGCACCATGCTCACACCTCCTGCATGCTGAAAAGCCCAGCCCGGGGCTAAGCTCTTCGGATTACATTAATGTCGAGGAGATTGTTGTAGCTGTCTTGGGTGGGTGGCTGCTGTTTTAGTGAATTAGTTGGTAGAGCAAACAAACACACGTTTATGCTACATATTTAATGGTTTATTTTTGCTACACCAAATTCAAAAAGCTCCCTATAACGATGATGATGAAAAAGTATTAAAGTCGCATATGTAAACTAGTACTTTCGCGACTGGTTTGCTCCCGAGTGTCGGGATATTTAATTGGTCGTGAGTATGAGAATGGTGCCGTCACACTCACGCGTTAATGCGCGATGGTCGTGCTTTTTATTTGTCCGGCAGAGGCAAAGGAGGAAAGGAACCCAGGAAAGGACGTAAAACACCGCAGCAATGAACGTCGACCACGCCCAAAAACGCCAGACCGTATTTATTTGTCAAATTCAGTCCAGTTTTATAAATGGACAACCTAACGCCAATAGTGTGTAAGCCACCTGTGCAATTAATCAAATAAAATAAGTTTCAAAATTTCGTTATTAATTAATGATTCAACGTTGGAATTTAGTGTACAAAGTGTACATAAAATTATCTAAAATCTGCCAATCAGCTAAGTCAAGCGACTCATCCTTTTTGTATCACGCATAGTAAATAACAGAAAATTTTGACGGTGGAACCAAAGGGTCAAATTCGTAATACACGATAGAGATATTATCGAACGATGTTTTCAAAATGTCAAAAGGAAAACCTCATGCTATGAGGCAAAATTGGCAGCCGTGTTTATCTTTTCTGTCTCCGGCTTCTCCTTTGTGTGCAGCAGGTTCGTCCGGTGTGCAGGCTACTCCGGTATATGACTGCTTTCCATATCCGTACCATATCTTTTTTAGTGGCAGCTCCACTGTCTTACGCCTCCCTTCAGTTATAAGAGCATCGCCTAGTGAAATAGCCTCCTATAAACTCCCTATGGACGCTATATCATTTCATCAGAATAGCCAGTGTAGTATTCTGTGGTCCTTTGTGTGTGTTACTGGCCACGTTATTCCTTTTTCCGTATCAGCAGCTTGTTTCAGTGTAAGGTAGCTCGACTGAGCAGTACAGGAATCTACATCTATGGCCACGTTGTTTCTTTGTTGCTGTTTTATTCTTTGTTCTGTGGTCCTTTGTGTGTAGTCCCCTTTCCCGCCGGCGACCCTCTTCACCGCGCTCCCGGTACGCCGATCTTGCCGCTCGCTGTCTTCTGCCTGAATGATGATGGAATACGAATGAATGATGAAAAAAGAAAAATACTACTACTACCAAAGGATTTAAGTCGCCTATGCATACTCAGTGCTTTTGCGACTGGTTAATACCCGAAGGTGGGGCTCTTCAGTTGGTCGGGACTGTGAGATTGGTGCCATCACAGCTCCGTGTTTTGTCTGGCAAAGGAGGGAAGGAACCCGGAAGAGGGGCGCCTAAAACGACACAGGAAGAGACTCGCGGTGCACTCGCCAAACGCCAGGACGTACATTTTGATCAAATTTTTGTCTAGTAGTACTAGTGGACAGCCCTATCTCCAATGACGTGTAAGCCACATGTGTAATTAGCCTAATGTAATTAGTTTTAGAGTTTTTAATTTAAGTGTATTAGGAAAGTTGGAATTTTGTGTACGAAGTGTACTTTTGTATTGCCGAAAGAATATCAATCAGGTGCTTGTTAGCCATCCCAACAGACGTTAGGAACACGCAGACTTTAGGTTGGTCGTTAATTTTGATGGAGGAACCAAAGGATCGAGTTTGTTTTTGTGTATAGAGCTGTTATCGAAAGTGGTCTTCGATAGCCAAACGAAGACTCTCATTGATGTAAAAAAAATTAAAAAAATAAAAAAAATGGGGAAGGATTCCCCTCTTCTACCTCCGCGTCTCCGCCACGGTATCGGGGCCTTAGTAGGAAATCTTTTGTCAACACTGGCTTATTAGTATCAGGTGTTTGCTAGTATGTTTTCCCTAGCACCTATTTTGCGCCCCTTGCATCCGTTTGGCTTGGTTGTCCGGGTGGGTATCGAAAGAGGGAATTTTTGGAGTAGCAGGTAGAGCTTCCTGGATTACTCCATGGGGTGGGTTTTCCTTTGGTTTGTGGAGTAGCGCGTAGAGCTTCCAGGTCTACTCCATGGCTTAGCCCGTTCGAGTTGGATAGACAATAGCACCTTCTTACGAGGTGAAATTGTCCCTCGAATTGGTTAGCTCTTGTTTGCCCGTCCGGGAAGAAAAAATAGGAGGGATTCCCCTCTTCTACCCCCGCTTCTCCGCCACGGTGTCGGGGCCTTAGTGGGAGATCTTTTCTCAACATTGGCTTGTTGACATCAGGATCCCACTCAGGTGTTTGCTAGTATATTTTCCCTAGCACCTGTCTTGCGCCCCTTGCATCCGTTTGGCTTGACTGACCGGGTGGATGTAGAGAGAGGAAATTTTGGAGTAGCAGGTAGAGCTGCAGATTAGGAGAAGCAGCGAAAAAAAAAAAATTGTGTTAACGAACGGACAGACGGACATAAACAAACCATCCCAAAATTTCTTCCGGTCTATGATCACTATAGCTAAAAAAAAGATGTAGTTAACTTTTTCTGGTGGCTCTATTCCACTAGGCTTTTTTATATATGGTACATTTAATTTGAAACTAATGTAGCGGTAGAAATTGCTCATCCATATATAGTTAACCTTGTATATCTGTCAGGTGTAATTAGTCTTGCCTACTCTAGTGCAGTAGGTGGTAATTTCCATTATGTCCGCATTTACGTAATATATGGTCCATGTATGCGGAACTGACGATGACATATTGAATGGCTTTAGAGTGTTGCCCCAGAAATAAGTGTGGATAATGGTTGGGTGGATGGACTAGTGGAAAGATAACATCAGAAATACTGAAACCGAATTCACTTTTAAAAAATGTGCATAAATATCTCTTGAATGATATTTTTTTTAAATGAATTTTTGGTATGATCTGTTTTCCAACGTCCTAAAACTAACTGAATGATGAATGGATGAATAGAGAAACAAATGGAAACCTTAAAAATAAAATTAGTGAATGCATATTTAAACCACTAATCTAATC
Organism: Megalonaias nervosa; assembly: GCA_016617855.1. NCBI lineage: Eukaryota > Metazoa > Mollusca > Bivalvia > Unionida > Unionidae > Megalonaias > Megalonaias nervosa. The sequence continues at coordinate 25,063 of JAECUM010059768.1, forward strand.
CAAGTACCAATCTAAACACTATTTATATACTTGTACCTTATTGTAGACATACATTGAATAGTTTTGTTGAAGTTTTGCTGCGGGAAAAGTGTGGAAAATGGATGAATGTGGATGGGTGGATAGACAAACGGACAAAACATGAGAAGTTTGACAATGACGAATTGTCAATAGCGAAAGACACTGTACAAAGCAAGACTGATAAGTGTACCAAATTTCACAAAGACGGCATTAATGATAGCAAGTTTCAGTGAAATTAATAGTAAGGGATAACTGATTGAAATAGACGTACTTACAAAACACAGATCCCTGAGATCTGTTTATCAAGCAAAAATTTTTCAAATACCCCCACTCCGGCTTTCCATGAGAAACACATCGACCCGTATGGCAGTAATCATATACCAATTTTCAAACATAATTTTTTTTAAAAATGGTACTAACAGCTGTCTCACTAGGCGCTCAGCATTAACAGGTTAGTGTTAGGACTGGTCGGCCTGGTGTCAGGATAATGTGACTGGGTGGGGGACATCATGCTACATGTCTGCGGCATGATGCTACAGTGCTTGGCATCACTACAAACTGCCACACTGCAGACATCGTAGCGAATAACTGAAAAATTGTTAAAGCTACGTTAAAAATCCATATCACTCGCTCACACATCGTCAATGCTATAAACTTAAGTCCTGTCATTTTTATGTAAAACCACACACACACCCCGACCTAGTAAGCGCGCCCCATGGGGCTGAATCAAATTTCAAAACTGGTGTGCACGTACGTGGTCACTACACTACCTGTTTTCACACCCATGATCTCAAGCAGTGTAAGAGTAGCTGCATTACATCACACATGCGCACACACAAACACGAATTCGCGTATGCATGCACACCTTCACGGAATGGAACAATAGCAATATCCTAGCCTTTCACAAAGTGCATCGGAGCCTGCACATAGGGAGTGGGGGTGGCTCTTCCTTTCTCCCCCCCCCCTCCATTTCACCTCTAAACATGTTTAGGCCTGGAATTTAACATAAATTCTTCATAACCAGAAGGACAAGTAGATTGAGAAATTTACCAGTCCCGCTGAATCTTTGCTAATCCTTCCCACAAAACAATGTTGGTGACAACTAAAACTTTACTACCCATGGGACAACTGAACTTGAAAAAAAAAAACTACTATTCTGACAGGTAATTGAACAGCCTTAGGCTAGCCAAATGCCACTTATTCCTAGCGATGTAATGTTAGCGATTTGTTTTAGTTTAAACAACATTTAATCAAGAAAACATCGTAACATACAATTCAAAAACAGTGCAGTATGAAGGAATTCAGTAAAACGGTATCCTACAGCCCCCCATTACAACCAAAGGTGGAACACCTCAAAGGCTTATAGCCAACATAGCTGTTGGTCCGAGAGGGGTCCACAAAAAACCATATTACAAGAAATTCTAACAATGAATACTTAAAGAAGATTACTGTCGTATAAGAAATATACATGATTAACAATCTAAATATGTAAACATCACACAATGACTATATAATAAGCAATGATAGGCGGAGTCATGATCCATGTTAGTCTGAAGAAACGTGTCCAAAGATTTATGAGGTTTGCACTGGCTAAAACAAATGTGTATTAACTTTATCAGAGTACATGGAAGTTAAAATTTGCCACAGAACAGGCAAAGTTTGCATTTTATATATCCAATTTACCAAAGAATGGGAGGCCCCGAGTGGCCGAGTGGTCTAAAGCGCTCACCGATCCGGATCACTGCCATCTCACCTCTGTCTGTGAGGGTCCGAGTCTCAGGCTCGGCTAACGTGGGTACGTGAGAAGCTTGTCAGTAGCTTCTCGTGGGTCGGTGGTTCTTCCCGGGGTTTTCCAGGGTTCTTCCTACACCAGTTATACTGGCCGCCATGTATAGCCTATCTTGTGCCGAAAAATGGCGTTAAACCCTACAACAACAACAACCGCAGAATAGGCCAAGTAATTTCGAAACGTAAAATGCATATCTCAAACATGGAAAAAATATATCAAGATACTGTTACGACTCTATGGTCACAAACTTAAGTAACAGAAAAGAAGCAAAACCACTTATCAAACAATTTAATTATCAAATTTATAAATGAAAAATGCGAGAAGAAATAGCAGTATTATGAAGTGAATCCAAACCAGTCCTTATAAATGTCAACGCCAGTCCTAAATGAATATAACGTTCTTTATGTATTTCAAAACCGGAAATGTACTGGTCCTGCAAGAACCGTGACTTTATCAAGATGGCGTTGTCCAGAATTCCTTCGAATAATTTATAACAGTTCCAGAATAATATTATAGTCCAAAAAATGAGCACTTTCTATTTCCACTGAACAGTCCAAACAAATGTTTTTCCTCTCGAATAATATCCAAGTACAACATAAAACACGTCTGCAGACTTTCAACAGAAACACAATAAATGTGCAAGACTCGGAAAATCGGGATGAATCTGAATGTTTAATTTTCTTCTTATATACAGCATACACTACTCATTTTGCGTCGAATTGGGCTTATTCACGTGACCAAGCGCAACCAATGGGAAGTTACAGAATTATTTTCGAAAGATCGAAATCTCGTCAGTCACTGAGAAATTACGTCATAGGTGCCATTTTAAGTCTTATTATTAAGATTATTATTAATAATTGTCAACACATAAGTAAACGTCTATTTATAAATCCTATGCAATGTGTTCTTAACAGAGCCTGGTCACGTACACAAATTTATAACAAAAGATATTCTATACAGTTTACAACCATGAATAAAAATTGCGAAAATTAAATAAAATCATGTACCAGGAGTTACCAAAAATATCGATGCATAACAATATGAACAGAAAACCTTAATATATTCACTTAACTATTCTGTGGTAAATTGGATATATAAAATGCACAATTCAACTATTCTGTGATTGGATATATAATATGCAAAACTGACCTATTCTCTGGTAAATTGTATATATGAAACGCAAAATTTGCCTATTCTGTGGTAAATATAATATATAAAATGCAAAATTGGACTATTCTGTGGTAAGCTGGATATATAAAACGCAAAACTGGAATATTCTGTGGTAAACTGGATATATGAAATACAAAATTTGACATACTAAGTGTTTAACAGAATGATGGACCTCTACAATTCAATAAAGAAAATATTTTTGAATCCACTTTTGTCCACTACGACGCCACGAGGCGGTTTATACACTTTATCTCTGGTTGTAAACTAACGTTATCGGTTGTAATTGCTCATCAATATTTGTTTCTTTTGTACATCACTTTGACGTAATTAGTTTTGCCTAATCTTTTGTCATTAGGTACCAAATATATATATATATATATATATATATATATATATATATATATATATATATATATATATATATATATTCAAGATCCATTCACGTTATGTGTAATTGACCACGACTCCCTGTCAATATTAGCGTCAGTCAGATGTATATTTGAGTTTGGAATGTCTAAAAAGCTTCTTGTCTAAGGAGTGAATGGCTTTTATGTGAGTGCAACATAACCGGACCTTATTATAGGTGATGATAGATGGACGGATAGTCTGCAAGTGAATTCAGATACGAGAAATATCCTGACACAGGATGAAGGAGACCAGGGCATGCTAATCAAATAAATCATTCTTTGACGCCTCGTCTCTTCAGCACTTATCACCTCCGTAGCTTAGCATTAGTCAAGGATGTCAACGCTAACCAGAAAATAAACATGTTAACTGGTACAGCGCTGATCCACTTGCATCGATTTGGTTAGAAATTTTGATCTAAAAACTTTATAACGTCCCCCATATTTATCAAATGCTGTTAGGGAAAACAGGATGCTCAGTGTTGCATAGAAATTTGCATGCAACTTGTATGCTAGTCAGTGACAAAGACCACTAGTTTGTGATACAACTTCTCTACGTGTGTATGGCATGTAGTAGATAATAGTTCGATGAATATACTTTCCCTTTTTATTTTATTTTTTATTTTTATTTTTGAAAATCAAGCAAAAGCCAGCTGAAGATTATCTGCCCAGAATTAAGTTTTTTTTTAAAAAAAAAAAATCATGCTTTTGATATCGTGTGTGTAAAGGAAATTAAATTGGATACATATGACTTTATTAATCTACCTGAATTTGATTTCCTTTCTCAATCCAGAGAGTAAACGTATATATCCAAAAGTTATAGGAATCATTCCCCCGCCCCATTATTTACCACATCTATCCAATTTGATTAAAATCAGATGTCCGCAGCCCTACGTAGAGATTTGAGAGACACTGATAAAATCACTTTCCAAAACTTTAAGCTGTGAGTTGATTGGCAAACCACAAGGTCAACAGAACATGGCCTCTTATTGACGTCCATCAGAACGCCACGGAGGACTGCGGAAATCTGATTTTAATCTGACTGCATCAACACCTTCATTAGCAACTTCTAGGTCAGTTCTAATGATCACACCTCGAATGTATGCCGGCAGCTGCATTTGAACAACCTCGACTATTTCCGAAGCAATGATTGACTCGGAAGTTGCAAATGCATGAAACTACATTTTTTATTTGTAGGTCAATCAAACAATTAATCCAATCGTAGAATGGACCGATGTAATTCCAAATAGATTACGGTTTCCTTTCTGCAAAGAAATTTCCAGCGAAAAAATGTATTTTTTTTTTTCTTTCTTTTTGTAAACTGCTGCGCTGACATGCATCCGAAGAATATTTTTGTTTCGCAAAAATAACAAAGGACGTTCCAATTAATCAACTCCTATATCTTTAGCTAGCGGAAACAATATATACTGCTCCCCTATCTGTTTTGTTGGGGGGGGGGGGGTATGCAGCTGCCAAAACTAATAATATGATCCCTACTTACTTTTAAATTGGGAGATTGAGATTGTTAGTAACAATCATAGCGGCCTCTACGCAACGACACATGTCGCATGCAAGCTTCTCCAAAATTAAACACTGTATACTTTTATTTCTCCTGTGGACATCGTGAAAATCTTTTTCAATACATGTACCTAATCGGTCATGTAATGAACTCTCTCACTGCCTAATTTACTTCCAGCGCTATGGGCAGGCACTTGTTTAATCGTGTTGCCGTCATATTAATGCCTAACATTTCCCTCCAAGTTATTGTATAAATATTGATTATCGTTAGGACATTGATTACACCGTGTAACAATTTTTTTTTTTTGATAGTAAGTGTTATTTCCTAATTGCTTATGCCTCAAAAAGTATAATCAATATTTATACTATAACTTGGAGGGAAATGGCTATTATTCCCCACAAACTTTGCTTTTGTGACCAGGACAGTGATATTTTGAAATTTACCTATTTTCCAGAACATTCCAGACAGATTCAGTGCTGAGTAAACTTGGAGAAACTTCTAGAACTTTCTAGTAATATAAATGGTAGTATAAATACAGGGGCCTTAAGCCCACCACTTCAGTTTAGTTCAGCTGCCTAAGTGGATACATATCTACATTTTTCTGAGATGGCATCAAGAGGCTGCAAGCATCCGGCAAACGCATTTTGCTATGTCTGCGGATAATTTATCAAAACAAGAGCGAAAAAGTATTCCGTGGAAGCAACTGCTAAGATGTGTAAGGCCTACAAGGCATGTTTCGGCATGCCTGTCGGGGATCAAGATAAACCCTGGGCACCTCATTTCACCCGCGAGCACTGCAAAAACACAAACTCTGGAAGGTAAGATGGACAATTGTTGCTCGGAATTTTATGTTATAAAATTTGTTAAAATGTTTAAAACTGTAAAAGATTTTATTTTTAAAATGTTTTACAATTTTCAATGTTACTGAAAAAATATATATGAAAAATGTTGCGAGAATCTCTTACACGTTAGTCATGGGTGAAATAAATGTATTTTTGTAGGGTTGTCCAAAGGGGAAAAGAGAGCCATGAAGTTCGCAATCCCAAGAATTTAGCGGGAACCCACTGACCACTTAAGCAACTGCTACGTGTGCATGGTGGACCCTTGCAAACGTCGGACTGGCAAGAATGCACCTGCCATCTCTTATCCGAACCTTCTTTCATCCATCGCCCCGGTGCCACACTGCCCTGAGCCTCCCGTACCCACTCCTCCGGAGAGAGAGCAGCCGTCTTTAGACGAGAGCAGCAAGTCAGAGAGCGAGGAAGATGTTGTAGATCCAGATGACAATTTTAGAGGTGGAGCTGAGGAGAGAAACCCACACTACCCCATCCAAAAAGACATCAACGACTTGACCAGAGATCTTGGTCTCACCAAGTCCAGTGCCGAGCTTCTGACGTCTAGGCTCAAGCAGTGAAACATGTTGGATGAAAGTGTGCAAGTCGCAGATCAGAGGAAGCGTCACCGAGCTTTTTCCAGCTTCTTCACCCGTCAAGATGGGCTCTGCTTCTGCCACAATGTGACCAGTCTGTTCGAGGCAATCGGAATCGCCTCTAACCAGAATGAGTGGCGCCTCTTCACTGACAGCTCATCCAGTAGCCTCAAAGCCGTGCTGCTCCATAATGGGAACAAGTACCAGGATCCTCCCCTGGCTCACTCGGTGCACCTCAAAGAGGATTACAATAGCATCAAGACCTTGCTGGACGCCTTGAAGTATATCGAGTACGGCTGGGAGGTCATCGGAGACTTCAAAATGATGGCATTCCTGATAGGTCTCCAAGGCGGTTTTACCAAGTTTCCCTGCCATATTTGCCGTTGGGACAGTAACACTACCACAGACGGGACTGGCCACAGCGGACCGAGATCTCTGTGGGGAGGAACAACGTAAAATGTGAGCCACTGGTGGACCCCCGGAAGGTGCTGATGCCATCACTGCACATCAAATTGGACCTTATGAAGCAATTTGTCAGAGATCAAGATAAGGAGTCGGCAGCCTTCAAGTACCGTCAAGACTTCTTCCCTAAGCTGTCTGAGGCAAAGGTCAAAACCGGTGTCTTCGTCGGACCACAGATAAAGAAGATCCTGGAGTGCAATGAATTCCCCAAGAAGCTCACTAGTAAGGAGAAAGCAGCTTGGAACAGCTTTGTCGCAGCGGTTCGGGGCTTCCTGGGCAATCACAAAGCCAAAACCTATGTGGAGCTGGTTGAGACTGGTGAAGAACTATTGCACAATAGGCTGCAGGATGTCCCTCAAAGTACATATCCTTGATGCTCATCTTGATAAATTCAAGGAGAACATGGGAGGGTATTCGGTGGAGCAAGGCGAGATTTCTACCAGGATATACTGGACTTTGAACGCCGCTACCAAGGAGAGTATAACGAGAACATGATGGGAGACTACATTTGGAAGCTGATTCGTGAAATTCATTTACAGTATAATCGTAAATCTCGAAAAACTACTTACTTCTAAATCTTATGTGGTAATTTTTGTATTACTTTAGTATAAATACATGTTAATTTTGACTCATATGTTGTTCTTTTCTGACTATGTGAACGAAAAGACATAAATTCGCCCGTTTCTCAGTGGAAGTAGGTAAATTTCAAAATATCCCTGTCCTGGTCACAAAAGCAAAGTTTGTGAAGAATAATAGCCATTTTCTATACTTTTTAAGCATAAGCAGTTACGAAATAACACTTACTACCCAGGAACAAAAAGTGTGTTACATAGTGTTATCATTAAGACAAGAGGTATGGGTGTATATGTTAGACTTAGTTTAACGGACTTGAAGCGGTCACGTATGGTAATGTTAGAAACAAATTCTACATAGTTCACACATCTGATACTGATCAACATTCTGACCCATAGGACTTGGAGTCTGTATTTGTCAAAGTAAAAGCAAAAGTTTATACTGTTAACGAACCCTGACTTTGTCTCTTTTCTGTAGTTTTGATAAACTATGGCCATGTACATGGTTTAAAACTGCCAATCTGTTCTGTGTCTTGAGCTCCAGCTTGGGTGAAAATTAAAAATTGGTTGGGAATCTACTTTGTGTTGGATGTTATTGTTATCAACTTCTGTACCCCGTAACAAACCGTCCGAGGGCACTTCTTCAATACACAGTTTCAGCTAGGCACATACGCCATGAGCTGATGTGGAACAAAGTGGATCGAGGACCTTTGGTTGGTGAAGACGACTTTCCACATATATTACCGAAATCAAAACTGAATCAGATTAGTTCTGGTTCAGAACTGAAACATTCATTTTCTAAATTTATGAAGACCTCAACCTAATCACTTGTGCGGCTTATGTCCTCCTACCCCCAGCCCCCAGTGAGCCACGATTTACTTACTACTGACGACGAATGAAATATTTTCCAATTAAAAATGAAAATTACGTGCATTTCACAGACGTATATATTCTAAATCAAAAATTTTAAAGCAAGAATACACATAAAAGATGACTATACAGAAATAGATGATTTCGTCCCCTTTCAGTTTAAGTATGACGATTCACTGCTTGACATTTGTAATGTAGCATACACTCCAGAAAAATATTGTCTGTCGAAACACAGAAGTTCAAAAGACAAGGTACTGAATAATGATGCTAATAAGACTTGAAATTTGTAAAAATGGCAATCGTCTGTCTTGAACGTTAAATGCAAGGATGACAAAGGTTCAGAAACGTTTACTTTAGGTAACGTTTCACAGTCATAGACTATTCCTTGGTATCAGTAAAACCTCTTGGGCATTTCGATAATTTTATTGTGGACGAACTTGACTCGCTATATTCAGATGGTCAGTCGCTTGTTACAACTACAATAAAAGTCGTTAGTACAATACAGACTCCACAGGAATTGCATAATAAGAATACAAGGTGGAACGAAAAGCGAATATGTGATTAATTAAATATGTAGATACAAGCAAAATAAACGATTTACACGGAAGAACAGAGTGTGCACAAGAAATAAAACCATCAGAGAAAAAGAAAACTAGTAATGGTAAAATTACCACTTAACCAGACACATGTATAATATTAATCCCTCACAAATAATTAGTGTAATGTACAAAGCTTGTACAAATGAGGTAACAAGCCGGGAGATTTCTGGAAAATTATTGATAGGATTGAAAATAAGCACATTATTCCAAGCAATACACTAGGACGATGACAACATATTCAATTCACCCACGGATGTTGAAATCATTAAATGTACTAAAGCACTAAGAAAGACGAAAACCCCTTCTATTCTAAGTGAATATTAAAAAGATGCATTTACTAAAGCCTCTTTGTATCTCTTTCTTAAATGTAATACTTCAAATATGTCATACCCTGATTCATGGGTTAGGATGTATCATAATACATATTTATAAGCGAAGCGGAGTTCCCACCATATCCCCATATTACCGGTTGATTGCTATCACTGGCTCTTTTAGTAAGTTGTTTACCGCAATACTGAACTTACAGATTAAAAGATTTCTTAATTATGATACCAAATTAACAGAAAACCAAACAATTTGGTGCTGGGTACTAGACAATGTATCATATATTTTTCTTACCTGTATTATCGGAAACCCAAAAGAAAATTTTTTTCTTTCTCCTTTTGTTGACATTAGAACCATTTTTATTTCAGTTTGGCAGAATGGATGGGGTTTATTTATACAGAATTATACTCAATATATAAAATATCAAATCCTCTGTTATGTTTGCTAGATAGCTGTCTGGATTATTGTTTAAAATTCTGTGTGGGGTTTGGCAAGGTTAAAATCTCGCGCCCATAATATTTTCAGGTTCTGTTTTGCTGTGTTTTTCTTTCTGTTTAGCGGGTTTGACGCCATTTTCAACACATTATAGGCTATACAAGGTGGTCATTATACTTGGTCTAGGAAGAACCACCCACCCATGCAAGGTTACTAACAAGTTTTCTCACATATCCACGCAGGCGGAGCAGACTTCGCGTTTGTGTCTCTGTCTCTCAAAATGTCTTGCATGATGTGTTATCAATGTTGGAGACTTTAAAACCCCGATGCCGCCATTACGTGCAAAAAGTCGTATATGCCAAATAATCGGAATAATACTAAATATTGAAAGATATTGGCCTAAACATCGTTGGGTTCTCTTAAAACCAGACAATATCGACGATTTATCACATTATGAGCCATGTAATTTTCTCCCTCCAACCGAGAAACACGACCATTTTTCACACTTGTACGAATTAACCCGATGTTGATCGGCGACATCCGTTGGTCAATCGATTTCAGTCGATAGTTGGAGAAAAAAAAAGACTAGATGACGTCACCGTTGTGAACATTAAGAAGTTTACACCTCGCTATGTTGGATACCGTAGGTGATTCTTACGAGATAAGCAATTTTCATTTTGCGTTTGATATGATGCAGTACTCGGCCTATTATTTACGAGTATCACATTACTACTTTTGAAGCACTCCCAAAACAGAACAGAATTACGATCGACTTCAGCGACTGGATTAATAGGAAGCACCTCTAAACTGAATATTTGAACGTCGTGTAAACCTAACATGCTGATTATTTCAAAGAAACGTTTATGTCGGAACTTTATGAAAAATGGCGGCATTGTGGCTTTAAGTTGCTTCATGAATGAAGTCCTTTTTGCATATATCTCTGTTGTTGTTGTTGTTGTTGTTGTTGTCAGACACAACAGAAGACAACAAGGATATCTTCCCTTGAAAAGCAGTTCCTAGAGCGTGGACACCATTACTGATGCTACCGGGCTGAGACAACCAGTGGGTTAAGAAAAGTAAGGACAGCATATCAGCTAGATTTCTTTCGCATGGATGAGAAATCATTTACTCCAATACTCTGTGTTTTTTTTTAAAGCTGTATAGCACACTGATGAAATTCAATAACAGCCACACATCTACTCTACAGAAATGTAAACAATAGCCACATTCCA
>JAECUM010059771.1:0-17900 GCA_016617855.1 Megalonaias nervosa
TTGCCAGAGCCAAATCTCAATTAGTGACTGTAGAGCTTTCACAAGAGGAAATTCAGAAAAGTCAGCAAACAAGTCCGATTTCTCTGGATCAAGGGTGCGTTTTTCCTACTATTTCGCTTTAGACCATTTACATTTGAAGATTTTATTGACATTCTTGACCGTTTCCTGGAATGGCAGTGGTCAGAAATTACTCACTTTGTCCGTTACTTTCGCTCTAGGAGAAGTGTTTGACTGACATGGTTATGGAAACTTTACAAGAGAACATTCGTGGTTTGCCTGTGGAATTGAGAGAACGCATTTACCGAGAGTTCGTCAAAATACAAGTGAAACGCAAGGAACCATTGCATCCGTTACGTCACCGATGTTTGAACCACTGGTACCTAAATGCTATAAGAGGACTGATTCTGATGAAAGTGTTCCAGTGGTCAGACATTGATGAATCGCTTGAAATTCATAAATTTTTGGATGCCACTCATTCAACTTACAAGGTGATCCTAATACACCGAATTCCAACGGACGAGTTAGAGGTTGACAACAAATCTTTACAAGAACAATTCTTTCTAGTTCAAGAGGAAACTTCTGTGCGACGTGTGGTATGTGAGTTAGTGACTAAATTTTTTGGTACATTACTAAAATAAAATCGAGGCTGTTCAAAAAGTACACTTATTACCTTACACCAAAGAGGGTATAAAAACAGATTACCATGCCAAGACCTTTATCATTCGTGATACAACAGATTCCGTGGAAGGAAATCAATGACACTATTCAAACGGTGGAGGATTACGATCGTCTATTACGACAACTGTGTCCATTGAATTGGGGTCGACGTGTAGTGTGTGTCTTAGTGACTTGCTTTCTGGGATTTTGTTTACCAGCCGATTAATTGTGGACTCTTTACGAACACTACATACCACTCCAAAAAGCACGAAAGCGGCCCCTTTAAATGTACACGAGAGACTCATTCTGCTCAAAGCTTTGCGCATTCATCTTGATACTTCTCAACCTCTACGGGAAAACAAGATTCGTCAACTTTTAGCCACTGAAGATGTGTACGACGACGTGTGTGTAGCTTGTGACTTACACCCTCACTGGAAAGATGTACGTGACTGGAAAAGTTGGGGCTTTGAGGCTTGGACAAAAGAAGTGGCACACTATGCCAAAGATTTGTAATCCTAAAAAATTAAAACGTTCAGTGAAAAAAGTAACTTTTAAACCAGTGTTAGTGACAGTGCCAGAAGAAGAAGAAGTCGTGACCGAGGAAAGCCACTCTCCTCAGGACAGGACCATTATCGACATCCCCGAAAAGCCATTCCGGGAGGACTCTTGTGTGACTGTGCCAAGGAGTGTAGAGACTCTAAGAACATTACACACACACCCTACGATTTCACCTCTTGATCACCACAAATGTTGTACAGAGACTTGTTTATATTCCACTATGATCGTTTTGATGTGTCTTTTATTCATGTACTTAACCATTTGGCTTTTATGTATTTTTGTATTTCGTGTTGTTCACAATTAAAGATGACAATAAACGTGTCTGAAAAAAGTATAAAAACTCTTGTCTTGTCTGTCTTCGTGTCAAAAGTGACATTGCTTACACTACTATGGCAACCTCTACTGTCTCTACTCCCTCCTCCTCCACTGTCAGAGTCATTGACGAACACGTAGATCGGACTAGTTGGGAGGCCTTGTATCTTCGCCATCCCTTTAACATGCTCATTGCTGGACCTACCTGTTCTGTCAAAACCGAATTTGTCAAACGTTTGATCGAACATAAACATCATTTGATCGATCGTCCACCTCAACGAAACGAGTGGTGTTACAAAGAGTGACAATCGGCGTACAGCCTTCTGCGAGAAAGTCAAGGTGATTCTATCGTCTTTGTGGAAGGCATTCTGGCGAGGACGACGAGATCGTGTCTGACCCTAGTCAAATTCATTTGGTTATTTTTGACGACATGTTAGGAGAAGACGAAGAAGAAATTAAACTCTGGTTTACGCGCAAAGGGCATCATCATAATGCCAGTGTCATTTATATTACCCAAAACTTGTTTCAACAAAGTAAAGCCCATCGTACCATCAGTCTCAATGCTCATTACGTGGTGTTGTTTAAAAGCCCTAGAGATAAATCGCAAGTACAAGTGTTAGCCAAACAGTTAGGAACGCCTTGGCTGACTCATGCGTACGACGATGCCACTCAAACCCCACACGCTTATTTACTCGTGGATTTAAAACCCACCACTCCCGATAATTTGCGATTTCTTACCCATCTGTTTCACCACTGGTGCCAAGACGGAGGGCCTGTCGTGTACACGTCCCCTTCGTCGACTTAATCACAATCACCAAAACAAGTCTATAAAAACCTCGGTCACTTTGGCTCAGTCTCACACATCGTCAACATGACGTCCCTTCAGTCTCATCTTCCCATCAAATTGATTCGTGTCTTGTACGTATCAGTCCGAAAAGAATCCACAAATACGTGCTCGTGTCTTAGAAGCTAGTCTCAAAGAAGTCTTACGATGGTTTACGGTGAGAGCACGTCAATTACTGCAAGGCATCATTCAGATTCCACATCAAACCAAACTTTTTTTGAGAGAAACAAAGTCGCCTTGACGCAGCTAGCCGATCCTCGCATCGACACTCAAACCAAAAAGCAAATCATTTTGAAACCTGGAGGTAGCGGTTCTCTAGGAGGCATCATCATTCGTTCCCTCTTAAAATGGGATCCTAATGCTCCCAAAGTCGTCCCCAAGAAAAAAGCCACACCAAAACAAACCAAGAAGAAAAAGAAAAGAGCAACGGTGTCAAGATCAGGTCACAGCCTCAGAAAAAGAAAATGAAAAGTCCACAGAAAACAGCTTCTACCCGCAAGAGAGTATCTCCAAAAACTTCTCCTCCAGCGGGTGACACCCTCTTTCTCTTTAGCGGCAGTGGCCGCTGCTCACAAAGTACCTGCCCCCAAAATCAAAGTCCAAGAGAGAACGGGTGTGTTACAGAGTTTACTGGATTTGTCCAAGCAAGAACTGTCCCGATTTAGTCCGTTGCGAACTCCTCCACGACGTGTGTTACCCGTTATCAAGTTGATACGACGTAAAGAGAATCAGTGGCGTCGCATTCCAGTATAAAAAAGACCCGAGGCAAACGATAGGGATCAGTGTTTTGTGCTGCTTAACGCCCAAAGATGTCCCCTCCAAGACGTGCACACCGTCAACATCGTCGTTCTTCTGCCCAAAAAGGAAAAGGAAAGGAAAAGGAAAAAGAAAAGGACTGCCTCCTCGTTTAGCCAAACATTGGGACATGTTGTCCGTCCTGACCAAAGCTCCTTCACCCATGCGAAAAAAAAACTCATTCAAACTGCTTCCAAAGATGTCATCGATACCTGAGCGAATGTTGTCTGAATGTCTTGAAAGGCACTATACCTTTGTCTAAACATCAGAAAAAATGCTTTGCCAAACATCAACACGTTCTTTGTCAAATGGTCCAAAAGAAAATACCCACTGGTCAAAAGAAAAAGATGTTGGTGCAACGCGGAGGAATTTTACCCCTGTTAGGATCCTTGCTAGGAACCATAGGAGGACACATTTTGAAAGGAGTATTGGGAACGTTTAGTAGAATCCTGGGATGAAGATAAAAAGGTCCAAGAAGATAAAAGTGGCCTTTGGAGTCAAAAGATCTCAGACGTGATCCTTGAAATCGGATGGAAGGATGAAAACTGGCTTTAGTGCCTTACAAACGATGAATGGAATACCATCGTTGGCAAGAACAACGAACCCCACATTTACCTCCCAATCCTCATTTGACCGAAATGTCTCAGTTACAACACGAATTGCAATCGTTGATGGATCGCAGCGATTTGTCAGAAACGGAAAAATCGCAACGGTACTGTCAGTTGTTACAACGACTGAAACTCTTTCACCAAAAAGCTTTAGACGAAACAGCTCCACCCACTCTAAAAGATTTTAAGGCCCTGATGAAAAGTTCAAAACCACCACCACCACAACCACTACCACTCCCAGTGGTCAAGACAGATGCAGCCACACGGTTGCCTGAGGAAGAAGAGGCAAAAGAAGTTTTTCAAACACCGTCAGCAGCTCCCATCTTTAGTAAGATTGCAGCGTCCTTGTTGACCCGTTCCATGCCCTTCAACACAGCCTCAGCTACTGCAGTGACCACTCCTTCCCCCAGTTCTTCTCTGCAAGATCTACAAAAGCAACCCTTGTGGGTGTGGTGTGGAGAACGTGTGCCTAAAATGCAAATCGTCTTTTTCTGCCAAATCTTTGTGGTGAATTGTGTCATCGGTGCTGCCATTGCCAATTTGAGTTTGCAACAAGGAGACAAACAATTGTGGACCATTTTACTTAGCAGTTGCATTGGTTACCTTCTTCCCAATCCGTCTCTGAAATATTCCTCTAACGGAAACAACAACGGGAGTCTTGTGTCCAACGTTAGTCCCCCTTCCAACAGTCACCCTAACCATCCTCTTTTAGACACTCCTCTGACTTCCAGTGACTCCTTGGACACTAGAACTGTGGATTTATGAACAACCAATTTTACTTAACGTTACCCAGTGACAGTTCCATGGAGGTGTTTCCCAATAACACTTTGTGCTGTTTCTCTGCCAGATTACCTCAAGCCATCCAATTGGATCACGAAGCCCATTGGGAAGTGGCTTTGGTGGAAATGATTCACCCAACACAAATAAAAAACATCGTCGAAAATGAAAACACTTTTAAGGTAGAAGTTTATGACGAACAAGTGCAACAAGCCATGGATGAACGCGCCAGTATAGCTGACATTATGAAATCACAAGACCCCAAAACTAAACGAACCACTTATCTGTTGAAAATTTCTGCGGGCTATTATTTTAGTGGTCAACATTTGGTGAACGCCATTGCTGACAGGTTCAATTTCATGTTTGGTAAAGCCTTGGAGAAAGCCATAAGAAGTGTTACGATCGAATACCACAAAATAGCTCGTCGCCTAATGATGAAATTTCCAGAGGACAAAGTATTGGCCATTACATTTTGTCCTGAATTGTATGACATTTTGGGTGGAGACCCCAAGTTGATCAAGATGAAAAACGAAATGTCAGCCATGACTGGCAACTTGGATTTTGCGAAATATTTTTGATTCCCTGTAGAAATGAACCAAGGACTGAATTTGATGTTTGTGTATTCCGATGTGGTGGAGTACAACGTGGTGGGACACACCTCCGTACCTTTACTGCGTGTCATTCCTTTCAAAGTGGATTCTGCAACGAACGCTGACGAGGAAGGTGGAAATACCTATCACGTTCACCGCGAATTTGTACATCCTCACTGTTTGCCCGTCAGTAAGTCTTATTTCGACACTGTCAACATTACTATAAAAGGAGATCTGGGACAAAATATTCCATTTACCAAAGGGAAAGTCACAGTGAAACTCCATATTCGAAAACGATTACTCTAACCCTTTGTCAGTCATGTATCTTGTGTACCAAGGAGTCGCTCGAGAGCGAGGAAATGGTTTAGGAGATATGCTAAAATCAGCCTTTGGTAAAGTGGCTCCCGTTTTGAAACCGATGGTGACACGGGGATTGCACGCCTTAAAAGATGCCGCGTTGACGCACGGCAAGGAATTTCTCCAAAATGTCATCATTGACAAACAAAATCCCAAAGAAGCTTTCTTATGAGCATTCAAAAATATCTTGCTTCAAACATGTAAAGACATTTTGGGCGGGCGAGAAACTCCTATAAATGCCCTGGGCAATGCCGAGTCAGGCATTCCTGCTTCCCTGACGCCACAGCAAGGACAAGGCAGAAAAAGACGACGAAAACACCCCTTCAGAGGACTTCACACCCTTACAGCTAGAAAGACTAAGAAAAGAAAAACTGTCCGAGAGTTAGACGTTTTTGATTATTAAAAAAAAAAGAAAATGATGCACCGAGAGTCTTGTGCTTGTTCCAAGTCGGAACTGGATCTGTTTGCCATGCGACCCACCATGATGACGATGCCAGAATCCCAATGGGTCGAATTTCATCCCGTCTCCTCTTTGACGGATTCAGCTCCCATCGAGTTTGAAATCAAAGGACAACCCGAAGATTACATCGATCTGAATAGCAGTTACTTGTATCTGAAACTCAAAGTGATCAAAGCGGAAAACACCAATCCGGGAGCCGATGCCAGAGTAGCTCCCGTCAACAATTTCATGCATTCCTTGTTCAGCGAAGTGGATTTGTACTTGAATAACAAACTGGTCAGCAGGAAAGTATGGATACTTACCCTTACCGAGCGTACCTAGAAAATCTCTTGACGTACGGAAAAGAGGCCAAGAACACTCATCTGGATGCTTGCATGGTATGGAAACCTGACACCGCAGGTGAAGACACGTTTAACGACACAGCCCTGACAGCCGATGACAATCCTCACAATGTGGGTTGTAACAACCGTCGAAGGAAAATCCTGCAAGCTCGTAGTTTAGAAACTGATGGATCGCTTGCATTTGGACATGTGGTTGCAAGACAAGTATTTGCTGAACGGAGTGGATATTCACCTGAGACTCAATCGCAGCAGTGTCGCTTTCCATTTGATGGCTCATGCCAACGAGTACAAAACCATCATAGAAGAAGCCAGACTTTACGTGCGTCGCGCAGAAGTGTTACCTAAAGCGGGAAACGACATCAGTCAAACATTGAGCAGATCGACCGCCAAGTATCCGATACGACGTGTAGGAGTGAAAACATTCACCATTGCTGCTGAACTCCGATCCAAGATCGAAGATCATCTGTTCCAAGGACAGTTACCCAAACGTTTAATCGTTGGCATCGTCAGTAATACAGCCCTCAACGGAGCCCACGATCAAAATCCTTTCCAGTTTAAGCACTACAGAGTGTCCAAGATCGAAGTCAGTCGCGATGGCAAGACCTTGTGTTCCAGACCCATCGAACCTAACTTTGCCCAGAAGAATTACTTGAGATCGTACTTGTCCCTGTAGGAAACTAGCGGACAACTAGTCACGGTATTTCGTACGAAGATTATGTAGGAGGTTACACTTTGTGGGCCTTTGATTTCACTCCAGACCAAGGCAGCGACGAGGGACATTTCCAACCTATAAAATCTGGTCAACTTCGTGTGGAACTTCAGTTTGCAGAAGCTCTCACCGAGACGGTCAACGTCATCTTGTATGCCGAATTCGATAATACCATAGAAATCAACAGTTTGAGAGAAGTCATTCTAGACTATTAGAAACAATGGAAGACTCCTATCCCTCATTGAACGATAGAGAATCTTTGGACATGGAATGGGAGAATAGCGTGAAAACAGAACCCCAAGACCAAGACAAAGAGAACGAGGTAGTGGTCACGTCCAGATGGCCAGAACAAGAACAACATTTAGTGTCCTGTTTTGCGAAACACCTGGCGGATACAATTACGGAATTGAGTAAGAAATATTGTTATGGATGTCAAAACGATCCTCCCAGTCAAATTCAACACGATAAATGTATGATGATGAGTCAAGAAGAAACATTGGACGAGTATCTGGACGACGCTTGGAGTCTCATCTCGGAAGCAGTGTTGCATTAGTGGTATAAAGGCTTGTGTGATCATTCCTGCCCTCCACTGACTAATCTAGAGATCTATCGCATCGAAGCTCTTTTAGCCCAGAGTGCGGAGACAAGGCAAAGAAACGGCTACTTGACAGAGCGTTTCAAACAAAAAGTCAGAATTGAATTGATGACTTATCATTACCTGTGAAAAAAAAGAAAACAACACAACAAAAAAAATGGATACCTGGGAACTTTATTACCTTTTGAACAATAGTTCGTATACTGCTTCTTGGAATCCTGTCGTGTGCGCTAAAGATGAACTAACTCATCGCAAACCTCAAGACCATCAAGCTTATGTCATCAACACGGACGAAAGTCATCTCCCAGGAACTCACTGGGTTGCCGTCTACTTCCCTCAAGAGGATTGCGTGGAATATTTTGATTCGTATGGATTACCCCCTTTGGAAGACGATATCATTGACTTTATGAGAAGAAATGCCCAGACGACACGATTCAATAATGTGAAATTACAAGGTACAGATTCCATGGTGTGTGGACAATATTGTGTGTATTTTCTTCATCAACGCAGTCTTGGATATCCTTTAGAACATTTAGTGACTTATTTTGATCGTCACTCTTCTAGAAATGATGAGAAAGTAGATCGATGGTTTTGTGACCATTATAGTTATCTTTTGTCTTTAGCTAGGAAACGTAGTGCACATCAATGGCCTCATGACTTCCATCAATGGAAATCTCACATGATTTCACAACCTTGTCAACCTTGTCAAAAATAATTTGTTTGATGTTATTGTTACTTGTTAGTGGTTAGTTGTTGGTTGAATAAAAATGTTGTGTTTTGAAAAAAAAATGTGTCTGTTGTTTGTTTTCAAAAAGCACTGTGAATATATGCTCTTTGACTTCCTCTCTATCCCTCACCATGACATTCGCTATCATAACGTTCCGACACTAAAACCGAGTAGAGATGTTTTCTATCGCGTCCGCGTTTGAACCATATAAAGCGGGTTGGTCTCCAGTCTGGTCATCCACTGTTGACTCGTCAACCTATGAACATGCCTTGCAGACTAGCCAAGCTGAACGAAGGTTACGTCAATTTCCATCGTGTCAGGCTAAACCTGATACCTAAGCCTGAAGAGATAGAGAATGTCAGGATGTTAGCCATAGTCCAAGACCTGATAGAAAAGGTCTTCAGAGAGGAAATCAAGAAAGAACAAGAAGAATGGACAGAGAAGTACAGACTTCAGAAGCAGAGAGAACCGCAACAACAACAGCAGCAACAGCAGCAGCAGCAAGAACCAGACATTGGTTTTGTCGACTTCCGTGTGGACACCAAAGAGTTCTCCTTCTCCTTCCGCAGAAGCAGACCGTATCGTATAGGAAAGCCTGCTGCCAGACGGGGACGCAATCTTAGACAGTAAAAAAAGATTGCCATCACTCCCGTTAACAACAACAACAACAAAAACAGCCATTTTCAGGGCTACCCCAATACTCTAGAAAAGAGATACTAATTCAATTTGCCAAAACAAATTTGTGTTTGTGTCTTTAAAAAATAAATAGAAGTGTGTCTATAAGCACTTCGTTTCTTTTGTCAGTAAAAAATCCACCCTTTGCGTTCTCTGTCTTGTCAAATCGTGCATGTCTGTGTTTGTAAGTAAAAAGTAAAAAAGTCAACGTGAGTGTTTCTTTTAGGTCCGCGCGTTTGATGTTTCGTTTTTTGGTTATGGTAAGTTTTGGTGTCAGGGGATGTTTTCCTTCACGTTCGTGCTCCAGGAATAGAAAGCAGAGCACTCGTCAGTCTGGCTACCATTGTTGACTAGTCAACTTAAAAAGATGAGCAGACTACAAAAACTGTTGGAACTCCAGATGCATCTGGAGCATGCCAGGCGTCTCCTGGATGAGCTGGCTATGGAGGCGGTACAGGAGGAAGCCAGGTTAAAAGAAGAGGAGAGAGAAAAGAAGAAGGAAGAAGAGAAAGAAAAGAAAAGAGGGATCCTGCCTCACCTCTTCATGAGACCTCAGTGTGAGGTCAAACCTGAGGTGAGGACACCTGCACAACCAGTACGGCCTCCTCAACCACATCCACAACAACAACGTCAGCCACAACCTCTACCAAGAGTCGCTGTCCTCCAGACAGAAAACTGGGAGCAAGAGGCCTTGGAGGAGTTGGAGAGACAGCGGCAAGAGTGGGAGCCGCAGCTTCAGCAAAATCATCCCCGGGTCTGACATAGGAGAAGACAGAGGGAACAAAGTCTTCACTATCCCTCAGACTGAAAACTGGGATAGTGAAGCCACTCAATCTCCCTCTGCACTCCCAACCATACGCATCAATTGGGAGAATGACTGGAGCCGGCGATGCGTATGTGGGGCCAGACCTGGTAGGTGCAACCATTAGCCAGGTGCAATTGGAGTTCCAAGAAAAAACAGCCCTTCTCAGGGCTAACCAAATCTCTAGAAAAGAGAGACTATTCAAGTTGCCAATTGGTGTGAATGTAGAGTAGTGTGACTATAAACACTCACTCCTTTACTGGTGTGTGTGTGTGTGTGTGTGTGTGTGTGTGTGTGTGTGTGTGTGTGTTTGCATTCGCGTCGTTGGTGTGGATAGTATATGTGTTTCTGTTTTATGCATTCGCGTTCGTTTTTGTGGATAGTAGGTATGGTGTGTTTTATGCATTCGCGTCCGTTGGTGTAGATAGTATAGTGTGTATGTTTTATGCATTCGCGTACGTTGGTGTGGATAGTAGGTATGGAATGTTTAATGCATTCTCGTTCGCTGGTGTGGATAGTAAATAGATGTGTTTTATGCTTTCTCATTCGTTTTGAGGATAGTAAATATGGTATGTTTTATGCATTCTCGTACGTTGGTGTGGATAGTAGGTATGGAATGTTTTATGCATTCTCGTACGTTGGTGTGGATAGTAAATAGATGTGTGTTTTATGCTTTCTCATTCGTTTGTGAGGATAGTAAATACGGTATGTTTTATGCATTCTCGTACGTTGGTGTGGATAGTATATATGGTGTGTGTTTTATACTTTCGCGTCCGTTGGTGTGGATAGTAGGTATGGAATGTTTTATGCATTCTCGTACGTTGGTGTGGATAGTAAATAGGTGTGTGTTTTATGCATTCGCGTTTGTTGGTGTGGATAGTAAATAATATGTGAAGTGAGTGTAAGGGATGTTTTCGTTTACGTCCGTGCTTGAAGTATATAAAAGCATAGCGTTCGTCATTTGCGGCATTCAACGCTGAATATAAAAAATGGCTAGCAACATGGAGAGAATGATAAGATTGCAGGAGGTGGTAGACACACTAGGCATGGTGGAGGAGATGCTACTTAGAATGCAACTTGGGGCTTATAGCCCGCACAGATTGGCTATGGAAATCAACAATTTAAAGAGAAGAAAGGAGATATTAAATGAGATGATTAGAATTGAAAAGGACGAAAAGGAAGATTTAGAAGACAAAAGGAGGATGAGGGAGTGGAACGAAAAACTAGAAAAGGAAGAAGAAAATGAAAAAAGGAAGAAACAGGAAAAGGAGGAGGAGAAGGAAAAACAGGAGGAGGAAAAGAATGAGAAGAAGAAAAAAGTGTAGGACAGAAAATAAGAAGTTGGTGGAGGAATAGAAGAACTTAGAAGAAGACAAAGAAGAAAACCAAAGGCCCTTTTCAGGGCCACTCCACTGCCTCGAAAAGATATTTATTTTTTCTTGCCTAAAAAATTTATTCGATTGTATAATTTATCTTTTAACTCACAAAAACATTATTCTCTTATCTAAAATTTTTTAGTCAGTTGTATAATTTGGGTATAATATTATAATATCCACAAACACGAACGCGAATGATTCAAACTTTATATAGAAATGACACAGGTGGCATGACGTCACGGTACTTGCTATATACTATTCACAAACACAAACACGAATGATTCAAACTTTATATAGAAATGACACAGGTGGCATGACGTCACGGTCCTTGCTACAGTGTTGCAACTGTCCAGTACCTTGACGTCACCCTACCTGTGCCATTCCTCTTGTCGCTATACAAAATTCCCATTGTCCCTATACAGTCCCAGGGTGTGCTAGTCTCTATACAAAATTCCCATTGTCCCTATACTATCCCAGGGTGATTTTTTGTCCCTATAAATCGAGTCCCCATACTATTCCGGGGGGAGGGGGTCTGTAATGCTAATTCCCATTGTCCCTATACTATCCCACTACACTACTAACATATATGCAGTCACATATCAACAGTAAGGATGACACTGCAGCAACGTCAGTATTACGAAAGACATACTGTTGGTTTCCCAAGGACACCTCCATGCAGCCAGCCTGGGCTGGATTGGGCATGAATCGACAATAGGTGCACTAATTAACCTATATCATACACAGATCTACATATATCAACATGTAAAATAAAAGAAACACGCATAACTTTTGAATGCATAATCATGCATACAAATAGTGTCCATGAACACTTTTGCATTATGCTGACTTGCATACTCTCATGTTATATCTGTTCACAATGATTACATTCTTAAAAGGGAGAGTTTACTAATTAGTCCAGCTGGTCAATAGAGTTTTAAATGAAGCAAGTTAATCAGAATTACATATTGACATGGTTAGAGCATTCCTAAAGGTAGGTGCTGATACAGCAAAGGAGTTATGTACCAATGAATCTGGAATTCACTATTAGCGGTAGATATGATTGCTGTCATCATCTGATGGTTATGGTTTAATGAGGTCATAGGTATTATCTGGAGACACTTGTTGTTGAGAGACCTTCTATATCATGATCAGCTTAAAAAAAATTAATGTATTTATGCATTGGTCACCATTGTAGATGTAATAGCAAAACATCAGTGCGAGTCAAAATAGGAAATGCGTGCTGTCTTAGACTGGAGTTTATCAGTCCTGTATAAATTGCACTTTGATGCCACCGTATAGTCTATCAGTGGTAGTATATATCCAGAAAATAAAGTTTAAGTGACAGGTCAGGTGGAAATTTCGACAGCAAGTTTAGGAGAGTAGTTTTTTGGATGACCCATTTTACATTGGTGATCGATGCGTCATCACCAGTTTAAGTGATGATCAGTGTTGAAGCAAAATGTTTGTTAACGCTAGGCCAATAAGATCCGTTTGGAGTGAGATGTAAGTCTAAATCAGTGGATAGGCGCTCTCTTGTTCCAGTTGTCATCTACTTCCGTTTTAGATGCATTGAAATATATTCTCTTTTGTTTACATCAATCAGATAGGTTGTGTTCAGTGGAGTTTAGAGAATTATCAAGTGTGCCAAGTGTACAATGGTCAATGAAGAGATCACTGTTAGACTCCGTGGATGCAAAGGTTAAATTATTGATAACCAGTAGAAAAAAGATGTTTGTTCAGAGCCTTGGCGAAGGATGACTTACGATGTGACCCGAATCAGAATTAGTGTAATCTGTTAGCAAGAAACTGAGTCTGAAGAATCTTATTTGCTAATAATATCCTCATGCGCACCGAATGATCAACTACGTTCTAAAGATCAATGAAGACTGCTGCAGCCCCAATCTAACAACTATTTCTACGAGATAAAACTATGTCTAGGGTGTATGTCGGCCCAGTAATTTACGGATAAATTATATATTTTGCTCGCTGGAATATCTTGGCAAAATTAACGAAACTGTAAGCCATTTATATCACATGGGATATTTCTATGATAGGAATGGCCGTAGGATTGACCTCGAAGTTCGAATTAAAAACAACTGTTCGATGCATTCGCAATTTCTTGTTCAATCCTTGTTTCGTAAATAACCAAGATGGTCCGAACGGTATCTAATGGCCGCTATACCCAGAAATTCGAGGTATGGTCTGCAGCAAGTTGCAATGCTTTGGTTACTAACATGTGGCTACTAACGATTTAATCCGTTAATGTACTAGAGTTTAGTGCATTCCCCGAATAAAATGGCTAGTAGCCACTTATCAGTCAATTTCTTCAGGGCAGTCTGATATGAATATTTTGTCGGAAACACGATGGTGAATTATGGAAGAGTTTGTACTTGTTAAGATACCTGATAAGATGCTTGTCGAAATAATTTGCAAAAACTTTTGAAAGCACGGGTAGACAGAAATGGGTTGATAGTTTGATGGGTCATTGGTTTATTTCCTCTTAATAACTGCGAACACCTTGACTAATTTCAATAGCTAGGAATATTCATTATATCTCTCAATCAATCAGAAATTGCTGACGCCAATAGTTTGAGAATTTTGCTTTAAATTATAGCCCCAACCCCCCAATCCCCGTTCCCGGCACAAAAAAAAAAAAATGTGATCGAAACAACCGTAAAGTTTTCAAGAATACGTTGTTCTTTGCAGCTAGATAGAGCTAGCTATTTATGTCCTGGAAACGCTTAAAATGCAAGTACTAACAGCGGCTTCACCCTCTGGTCTCCCATTCGGGGTTCCGTCCCATAGATCACTAGCCTACCTGATTAGGTGCTTGGTTGACAGACGCCAAGGTGTCACCACTCCCCAGTGGGACTATGGAGGCCATGAAAACTACCACACTAAACGTTTTTCACCAACCATGTGCACGCCACTATAACTAATATAGAAACACATTATATTATAGGGTGATAGGGTGAGTGTAGATGTTGTCATCCAGTGAAATAAAATGGCCTGTTGCTCTTGTTGGTGTGTCGTGTAGTACAATTGTATCATATGAAGGGTTCTGACGTTAATATTGGAAATAACATTAATGTTAACGTCTCTTATGATGATTACTTCATTCTACAAGCTAAAGCGGCTTCTAGCTAGTATTAAAATTTACCAGCCCGTGATGAGAATGTTCTGACGTTGCTAAACAAAGCAGATATAAGTAAGTTTGCTGCTTTAATCCATATTTATTCTACACTGGATATCTGGAAATGGGGTTTTCTCTTATGGTTTAGATGTTTTTTTAAACATTCTCGACTATCCTTCCCTTCATTCATTGGCCTCGATCTTGTCTTTAAAATGAGATCTTTTTAATGAATATAAAACTTGTCAGATACATTACATTCAAGAAACGTTTTACATAGTCCTATGACCACATGGTTAATCCAAGTACTACATAGTCCAACTACTACATGGTTAGTCCAATTTCAAAGGTTAGTCTAATTACTACATGGTTAGTCCAATTACTACACGGCACGCGGTAAGTCCAATTACTACGCGGTTAGTCTAATTATTACATGGTTAGTCCAATTATTACATGGTTTATAATTACTACCTGATTACAGTCATTTTCTATTGTAAGTATCAGCTCACAGATTTGTGGTAAGGTGTGTTCTACACTGAAGTTGATGAATTGCAAACCATTCTCTTTTTAAGTCAATGGGTATACAGGTAGAATCGAGGGGATATTTATTTTCTACTTGAGAGTTAAAATCTTGGCATGTATATTAGGAATGTGTACATTGAACACCAAGACACGCATTAACACTAATATCACCAAGAATGTCATACCTAGTTTTGACTGATACATAATCATTGTATTCAGACTGAAGATCCTAATTATTCTAATTTTAGGTAGGTATATCATACTTGTCAGGTGTTTGTAATTTCAGGTAGGTATATCACACCTGTCATGTACGCACTTTTGTCTTGCGCTTGTAATTTTAGGTTGGTATATCACACCTGGCATGTGTTTGTAATTTTAGGTAGGTATATCACACCTGTCATGTGCGCACTTTTGTATTGTGCTTGTAATTTAAGGTAGGTAGATCACACCTGTCATGTGCGCAATTTTGTCTTATGCTTGTAATTTTTTGGTAGGTATATCACACCTGTCATGTGTTTGCAATTTTAGGTAGGTAAATCACACCTGGCATGTGCACACTTTTGTATTGTGCTTGTAATTTTAGGAAGACATATCACACCTGTCATGTGCGCACTTTTGTATTGTGTTTGTAATTTTAGGTAGGTAAATCTCACCTGTCATGTACGCACTTTTGTATTGTGTTTATAATTTTAGGTAGGTAAATCTCACTTGTCATGTACGCACTTTTGAATTGTTTGTAATTTTACGTAGGTATATCACACCTGTCATGTACGTGCTTTTGTCTTGTGTTTGTAATTTTATTTAAGTATATCACACCTGTCATGTACGCACTTTTTTCTTCTGTTTGCAATGGGTCAGTTATCACATGTGCATCTCGTGATATTCATCTGGGATGGGTTCCTTTCGCGATGACTGACCCTGTAATTAGAGCCTGTGTTGGTGGGATAGGAACATGACCAAATAGGTTTCGATAAATCTGAGGTTGTTAATATTTTATCGACGAGTGCTGGCTTGTCCGTTTCTGGTTTGCCAAAGTCTGGATAGGTGATGTTCCGTATTCCGGCATAGTAACATTGTAGATGCTCTTGGCAATTAGATCACATTTCGTATTTTATTCAGAAATCATCAGTTACCTATTAATTACTAGTTTGATATTTAGCGTCTGCTGTTTAATTTTTCAAGCTACATTAAGGTTAAGCCGTCGTATAATGCCATGCGTTTTCTGATGCTGGATGGATGGTCATTTATGGTTAAAAATTTGATTCCGTATTGTCTGACAGAATATATGTTTCATTTAAAATTACCACTGTGAATGCTTGTAATTCATATAGTGAGAACTAAACCTTTATCAAGTCATTTAGCATTTTTCTACCTTGAATACAGAGCCAGAATCATATTAGGTCTCTGTTGCTAATACACTCACGTGAATGATGGTACCGGGACATGCAGATTGTATACATTGTCATGTAATGTTTTTAAATCCTTTATTTGCTTAGCTTACAGCTCCACGGTGACAGTTATTAAACATTCTGTTTTTAGTTTCATATCTGTTCATGCCAGTGATACATCCATGTTAAAATTATCGATTGTGACAGAATGAAATAGATTCCGTCTCATAACGTAATTACAATGTCACGCATCGATCATTGAACGGTATTTGTGTATAGCCTTCTATATAACTACTTGCGTTGCAATAGACCTAAATAAATCAATAACAGAATCTGATATCACTACAGAACCAGATTTTCATCTGTGCAACACTAATTTACTCTTCTCTCCCCAGAGAAAGCATTTTCCTGAACAGTAAATAGTGAGGAATATGACAATACTGTTAATTTTTTGCTGATGATAGCTATAATGTGTTGCAATTAATAGTTTTGTTTAGTTTATATAAATACACCATTTATAACAAATTACCGACAACATTTTCTTGAAAATCGTTTTAAACTTATATCAATGCTCTTTCAGCTAGAAACTGTGTAGTAAATTACCTACTTTGTTGACCCTCAAAAACTTCAAAAAAGAAATTCTCAAACGAGTGAAGATTATTGGAAAGTTATGTTAATGAACTTAATAGTTCTTTGAGTGTATATAGAAAGGTCATGATGGGGAAATTCGCAGTCGGAACACCACTTCTCACACAATACGAAATCCACTATACCTGATGTACGTTGTACCATCCACATGTCCTGGACACTTTGCAGGGGTGCCCGCAGAATTATTTTTGGGGCAAACATGTAGTGGTCAGCTGTTAAGTTTTACGGATGTATGCCAAACCATGTTTAGAGGTAAAATTCTGGGGAGGGGGAGCCCTTTATCTTCATGTACGGTAGTAAATTTGCGTTTAACACCGATGTTCAAGCCGGTTTGAAATGAAAATCGCTTTGCCTATACCAAACTTACGTCTTTCAAGGAGTTTAAAATTTGCAAACGTGCAATTTTATGCAAATGTCTGTTCGCGCTTATAAAAACTTGCATGTGAATGACGGACTGTAATGAAACTAAACCTCGTGAAGAACAAATTGCCACTCTACTGTTATTCTAGAGACCCGAAAGTATCATCGTTGAAAGCCACAGACGAATATCAAATATGCTTTTAACCCGTGGCTACCTGGAATTAGATTATCTCATTTTCGTAAATGTACATAGACAGAAATACGTCAGTACGTCTGTACATCAACGGAAGTGACCTCTTATTGATCGATAAGTGAATGTGTTTGGAACAAAAAATCTAATTGCCTCACTCAATCAGCAGGAAAAAACCTCACATGTTCGGTCAACCTTACGAGAAAATTGAACTCCGGCCGGCAGTGATTGGTTAAACAGGTTTATGGCTACTGGTGAGAAACAGGGAAATCTTATTGCTTGCATCTTTGGGTGAAAAGATGGAGTCGCGAATTTTCGCCCGTGGCTACGACAGTAAGAACGTATTTGTATATTATAATCAAATTCTCAGACACTGTGAGAGGTTAGAGTATTCTTGGCATACTGCTGTCTTATTATGGCGAAAGATGCGTTTATTACGTTAATTTGCCTTATGCCAAAACTCTTAAATTAAAATTTAG
>JAECUM010059773.1:0-10591 GCA_016617855.1 Megalonaias nervosa
TTACATATCGTTCCTTGTTTTAGTTATTTTTAATGCATACTAACATGTATAGCTAAAGTCAATAAACTAATTAATGTTTGATATTATCACTAAATGTTACAGGATGTAAACGTATATTGCACGAGTGCCACAGAACTCGTTTACAGCTGTCACAATTTCTTAACATAGTTTCTGTTACATGTATAAGGGTCGAGCACCTGATCACCAATATCGAGAGTGGTTTTACGGAAGGGTAGTAAACAATTATAGTGATATTTGAAGTCTGAAGTCTTCACCTCGAGCTAATTAATATTTCCTTTCTTTACACATATCAATAACTATGTTCATGTAACGCTTCACTCCAACTGCAAACAACATAAACTCTGATCAGCCGTGGCATAATAAGCCGGTAGATCAGGTCTATGAGGTTTGTTCTCCCGATTACTCCTGACAAAACTGCATAGACCTAGATCTGCCGATGCATGATTGGCCTGCAGATCTGGGTCTATTACAGCTTACTCAGTTTTAGAATGGTAAAGAAAAGGACAACCAACTCATGAAAGTCTATTACAGCTTACTCAGTTTTAGAATGGTAAAGAAAAGGACAACCAACTCATAAAGTGGAACTTGAAGAATTTACATATGTTGCTTATTTCATCATGTTTTATCCTCGTGTGAGCGCGAATATAATAGGACGGACTTTTCAGTGGATCAATTGCGAAAGCACTTATTATATCTGAATCAAACGGAGGTTATATGCTTAGTATAATAATTATTATAACTACTACGCAGAAATGCGCAGAAGCTATTTCGCAATGAGACCTAAAAATACCTGAATGGAAAAACCCTGAAGCTTTTTCATGGGATAACAGATAGTAAAATGCCTTTCGAGAAATCACTCAAGTGTCTATTTTTAAAGAAAGTGAAAGTACTTTACGTGATACCATCTTGTTTCAACAAGAAAAAAATATGCTCTGACTATTTTTGGAAGGCAACAAAATCCCGAGTTACAGGTTTTCTTTGGTCAGAGATATATATAGCATACTTATTCGACGTGTTAATATCGACAGTAATACAAGTGTTGTTGATATCTACAGTAATACAGCAAGTGTTGTTAATATCGACAGTAATACAGGTGTTGTTAATATCCACATTAATACAGCAGGTGTTGTTAATATTGACAGTAATACAGCAGGTGTTGTTATTATTGACAGTAATACAGCAAGTGTTGTTAATTAATATCCACATTAATACAGCAGGTGTTGTTAATATTGACAGTAATACAGCAGGTGTTGTTATTATTGACAGCAATACAGCAAGTGTTGTTAATATCCACAGTAATACACCAGGTGTTGTTCGATCAGAGAGATTGCATGTAAGTACTTGCTAACTTTAATTTCAGATAATTAGTGTGTTCGTGCAGCCTCTAATTAGTTGCCTATAGCTGGTTGCAATGACTTAGCCGTGAACTATTAATTTTGAGCTGGCTGCATAGACAGATAAATGAGAATGTTGTACATGTTTAATCTTTTAATGTTTTATAATTGTCAAATGGTCCTTTTCACTGTCAACTTTGTAAAATAATACGGCCAGCTCCATTAATAACAACGTTACTATTGCATTTCAAAGCTTTTGCTATGCACTATAATCCCATTTTTTTACCTTTTTTAAGGAAGGATTGAGTATTTTAACTTTCTCCAATCGTCAAAACATCACTTTTAAAATGAACTCCGTACAGATTCTCCATTTTCTCCCCAGAGAGTTAACAGGTGGAAAACCTCAGTAAAACTTTGGGTTAAACATCCTGAAAACATATCCATTGTGCGTTCAACTCGCTGTGAGATTCAACAATATGGAAGTTCAAAAGGTGCAATGGGTCATAGCCAACTCTTTTCGAAGTCATGAAAAGCGGATCGACCATGACGCTTTGAATACCGTACTGCTGACAAGCCCGCTGGATCCTAAGGTCAATGCTGAAAGCGGAATTAACCACGATAACGAGACATTTGGGTCCCTGATGAACAATGCTAAATGCTCAGGATCCATGGAGCACGTGCACAAGTCCAGCTTAAAGGTAAATTGTTTTGATCGACAGTGAAGCAATGGCCATTTATTTTTTGTTTTGTTATTTGGATGGGGCTGAAATGACCAAACAATTAGAGCCTCTCCTTTCCTGGCAAAACTATTTTCTCTCTATTCAGCGATCCGAGTCCCTCCACTGATGTCATATTATCGTGTCCTTAATAAGGCAATGATTGAATACCACCCCCAATAAATAAATTAAATGTGGGATTGTACCCATGAATGATTGAAACAGCGTAAGTATTTCCCCTATTCTAGTTCAACATTACTAAATTGTTTTCCCATAATCTACGTCATTTAAAAAACACAGACACGCACATCCAAACCTTAGGCCGGCACTTACTATTACCGTGTTGCTACTCAGAAAGCGGACATTACAGTATACATTACAATATATGTGGGTTCGATCCCCGGCCGAGTCATACCAAAGACTTACAAAAATGGTACTAACAGCTGCCTCGCTAGGCGCTCAGCATTAAGAGGTCAGTGTTAGGACTGGTCGGCCTGGTGTCGGGATAATGTGACTGGGTGGGACATCATGCTACATGTCTGCGGCATGATGCCCCAGTGCTAGACATCACTATAAACTGCCACACTGCAGACATCGTAGCGATATGACTGAAAAATTGTTAAAGCTACGTTAAAAATCCAAATCACACACACACACACACACACACACACAATATATGTGTTTTCATTTTTATGCTAATACACCAGTAATCAAGTGTGAGGCGTTGGTCACGGTGAATGATTTTCATTCCCGATCAACGTACTGGTATGTTAACGTGACCTCTGATGTGAATCACTATAAAGAGATTGTCATATTGCCGCGGCAAATAAAGAAATACAATGACCGTCTGTATCAATGTAAAAAATATAATAAAAATTCTGAAATTGCTCTGCAAAGGCAACACATTTTTTAAAAATGTTCAAAATTAAATGCATACATTTTATTAAGATCTTGATTGTGAGATTTTGCAGCTGAACAAAGAAACGCTTTCATTCATTACCAAGTCATTAAAAGAGTTTTTACCAGCTATACTGTGCGAGGTTGAACAATGGCGGACATGCAATTTTAAGTACTTTTTAGGACGTGGAGCAAATGTCGTAATACACGACCGCTGCACGTCTGCCGATAATAAAGACGAACTGCTAAGTCTTTTATTGATTCATTAAACGTTCTTCATCACACACGTTTGTTCAAACATTTATAAGAGGTCTCTGCAGAGATACTCTTTCTGATTCAAAAACTGTCCCCTCTCACATCTACCCTACCCCCCCCCCCCTTTAGCGGTTCCTCCTGCGTGAAATTGCTGGAGAAATAACTGTATCAGTAAAAGCGTCACAAATTCACCCTCTCATAAATCAAATTATCGCAAGCGAGAAAAAACACAAACAAGACTTCGATTTAATTAAATTTTCAAATAATGGTAGGCGTACATAACCTTCAGAAAATAACTAGTACGATTGCTGTCTGTACATTTTCCAATCTTTTTCTCATTTAAGCTGAGGATTTGCAGATGTCCTGAAATCACTGCGCAAGACAAGAGACGACATGTAATATTCTGCGTCAGCATCTTCTTCTTGCTCTTGTGTTTGAGCATCGTCTTTGCTGCTTTTGCAAATATGCTACACCGGGCTGAAAAAAATAATTTTACTACAGACTATGCAACAGATGACATTTTGCTTGTTGTTTTCGGCGTCGCAACCTTTGTATTTGTCTTCGTGGCATTGTTTTCTCAGCGACACGCAGATAGTTCAATCTTTAGAGTTGCCCGGGCATTCTTCGGGAATTCCACAGAGTGGACATATACCTCCATTGACAAGCCATGTGATGCGACTGTCGGGGAGGTGATTTGACTACTACGCAGGAGCTGTGCATACTAATATATACCCTCGCAGTCCAAGACGACGGGCATAAACTACAATTAATGGATAGTTGCAGCTGGAATACGGTTGTGCGGTGTGTTATTCAAACAGCAAGACGCTCCAGGAAGTTTAATTTTTAAAATATTTTTTTTAAAATCGCTCCATAAGGCATTATGGTGCTAAATAAACTTCAGTTAGTGAGTAGTTGCAGCTGAGATATTGTTGTGCTGTATGTTATTCAAACTGCAAGACGCTTAAGAAAGTTTACTTTTTTAATAACCACTTTGTTCAGAAAAGCTCTATTATGGAAATGGTATCACGTGTAATTTACATTTCCAAGAAGAGAAGTAGCAGTCATATTCTATGTTTGAAAAAATGATTGGTGCATTATAATGCCGCAGTATGGCAGACCGCTGCACTATTGTTCCAAAACCGAATGGTCCCATGTACCACCTGGTACATAGTTTTGTGTTTGTGTTTATTGGTTGAATAGTGGTTGGTTGTGTGTGTGTGTGTGTGTGTGTGTGTGTGAAAGAGAACGAATATGTTATATTACCATACTTTGTAAGAGGGAGATAAACTACCTCATTGGACCAATGTATGCTTATCTACCCTGAGAAAACCTACAAACTACATAGAGGTTTATGTTTTCAGTATATAAAGTGAATAATCATTCTCTTGGTTCTGATTAACGTCACTGTTGCACGAGTGTCCAAATCATGTGGGCTCAGATTATATAAACTTTCATATGTGCTCCACACATTTAACTCTTTGTATCTTCTACCATAATTTACAGCATAAGTTGTTTATCCCCACTAAGTTAACCCTGCTTGTGGACAATGAGTTCTTTATGCTTATATCCAGATTAATATACTTAAATGATTTGGTCCAAAGTAGGTCTGTAAATTACTTAACATCTTGAATGTGTATTTGTCTCATTCAGAATGCCATAATGATATACCCATTGAGCATTCATAATTATACACCCATTAAGCATTCATAATGATTACCCACTGAGCATTCATAATGACGTACCTATTGAGCATTCATAGTGATATATCCACTGAGTATTCGACGGTATTTTGGAAGTACATTAAAGTTTATTTTTGAAAAACAAAGACTGTATTCTTACCCATTAGAGATATTTTGCAGAAGCCTGTAAACTGGAAAAATTCTGAAACTTCAAAAAGAACTGTAAACCAGAGTAAAGTTTTTTGAAGAAGAAAAAGAAGAAAGTAACCCCTTAAAATAAACTTTTAAATAGTTATTTTCGTTTCTCCGCTTTTTCTAACTCTGACAAAAATGTAATTATCGTCAAAAATACTGGATGGTATAAAAGATAGAGTAATATCTTACTTTGGAAGAATGTTTGGACACTTAGTGACATTTTCTTTCTTTCGTTTCTCGGGACTACATCAATAGATGTTAGCTCTGAACTCAGCTATTCCATGCTGACTTCGTATTTTACACTTATATTTTTATTATTTTTTGTAAAGACTATTTTGAGTTTTTCATGAAGAATTCCATACTGTATCATAACTTGTGTATTTGCATTTAGTCAACATGGTTTAGACTGTAACTCGTTTGTTCCATATTTACGACTAATTTACGGACATCATATCATAATCGTTAATAATAATAATAATAATAATAATATACAGGTCTATGGCCCATGATTCACACCAACCATGCATCATATTTTAGTGTGGAACAGAAGCATATCGTATCTATTGGCAGTGCTATACATGCGGTTAATCATTATTGTATTGTTAAGATTTCATGGAATACAAATGTCTTGCATAATAAATATACGAATAAATTAAAGAAAACCCTAAATTCTAGAAGGAGCAAACAGAAGTTTTGTGATGTAGATCTAGAGTCCCCGAATGATGAGTTGATGATCAAACGGTTTCTAGAATCTTTAAGGCTTTTACAGTACACATTGCTAAATTAGTCACTACAATTTTTTATTATCATATTCTATAAAAGTCCTAAATTTTCTACACACAAGGGGGTACATTTTTTCTTTTGTAATTCTCCATACAGCGGACATGCAGCAATAAAATGAAATTCAATCTCGATATTAACATTATAAAAATGATATAATCTTTCTTCATAACAAATGGTATCATCTTCCTGATTACCACTAATTTGCAAGTTACCCGCCCTAAGAATGGTGTGCATGTTCTTTTCTTATTACGTATTAAAATTCCGTGACCGTCTCTTCATCTAAGAAAGCAATCCTCTACTTGTGCACGAGATATGTAAGCTAATTGCTCTTGATAATGGAAGACATTGTGTTATTTGACCTTATAAACTATATCAGGAAAGTGATCCATTTTGCTCCGTTACCTCTGTTACGCATTTATTTTAAAAGCATTTTTTATATACTTTAACCACTTCACTCTGGTATGTTGATGTAATAAGAATTTATACTTTTTAGTTTGAATAAAGAAATTAAATTCCTGGTTCCATTCACTCAATCTTACTCTCATGAAACTTATTATTTCTCTGCATATCTGTATTTATTTATTTAGTTGCAAACAGCTACAAAGTGTATTATCTTTCATTTCCACCCCTGCTGCATGGTCTTAAAATAAGAAAAAGAAAAGAGCGAAAACCAACAGGTTTTGTACAATTCAACAAGTAATTTATTTCCATAGAATACAAGGCGAAAATTCAAAAAGAACTTACAGTATCTTGATTTAGATCCCAAATAGTTAGAAACGTTCTATCATAAGTCCAAATGTGTGAAGTTCCAATTGAATTCCAGTGGTATTCCAAATAAATTCCAATTCTGAATATGTTGATGTGCTAGTGGTCTCAAACGTGGTAATGTGCCAATGGCCTGGATTGTGGTGGTGTGCTAAAATCTTTTGATGTATCACAACAATATAATGTCCTTGTCTGAATTCACTATAATTACAAATTAATGTTTCCGTCCAAAAATAATAACGATGAGCACACTGTATTTCCAGCCTTATAAATGATACAAAATATGCATGAAGCACTGTATTTCCAGACATGTGAAAGTGCGTCTGCAAAATAGATATCTTTCCCCTTGATGTGCCTGATGTCAATATTGTATTCCTGCAACGCTAAACTCCACCTTACAATCTCTGATTTTTATTTTCATTGTGTTAATGAAAGTAAGGGGGTTGTGATCACTGAATACAATAATCGGAGAAGGATCTGAACTAATTTACTCTTCAAAATGTTACAAAGCCAAACATTCCTTCTCGATTGTGGAATAATTTCTCTGGTGCTTACGTAATGTTTCCGAAAAAATAGTACACTGGATGGTCTACACCTTTTGTGACTTCTTGAATCAATACTGCACCAACCCCAAAATCAATTGCATCAGCAGACAATTTAAATGATTGAAATCTGGAGCTGAAAGAACTGGTACAATCTTAATTATGACCTTTAACGAATTAATGAAACTTTGTTTTCTTATTTAACAAATTGGTCAGGGGTTCAGCAATTATCGAAAATTTGGAGCAAAATTTCTGATATATTATCCAGCTATACCCAAACATCGCATCAGCTGCTTTTTACTGATAGGCACAGGGAATTTAGAGATAGCCTTTACCTTAGATTCTAAAGGTTTAACTTGTTCGTGTCCCACGATATATCCGAGAAATGTAACACAAGCTCGGCAAAACTTACTTTTACTTAAATTGTCAAATTTTTCATCACTGTATCTAACAAAGAATCTCCGGGTTGTTTCCAAATGATCTTTCCAGGTGCCATTGTAGATGATGACATCATCGATGTAAGCGTCAAAATTACCTAGACCAGATGTAATTATGTTCATTAAATGTTGAAAAGTACAAGGCGAAACATTTATCTCAAACGGCA
Organism: Megalonaias nervosa; assembly: GCA_016617855.1. Taxonomy (NCBI): domain Eukaryota; kingdom Metazoa; phylum Mollusca; class Bivalvia; order Unionida; family Unionidae; genus Megalonaias; species Megalonaias nervosa. The sequence continues at coordinate 7,792 of JAECUM010059773.1, forward strand.
ATACCTTATATTGCTATATCCATGTGGAGTTATGAAGGCCGAAATTTCCTTTCCGTTTCCGTTAGTGGAATTTACTAGAATTATTTCAAAAGATAAAATTTGGTGACATTTTGCATTTCCAATTTTCTCGATGCATCAGTTCTTTGCAATGGAAATTAATCTGTTTGGTCACACTGTTCACTTTTATATTGTCTGTGCGCATGCGAAAAGTATTCTCTGGTTTTGGCACAAGAATAAATGCTGAGCTCTAATCACTTTAAGTTGGTTCTATGAAATCCTTCTCCCATCCTATTTGAGAGGGTTCATCCTGTACGGATGCTGTTTCACAGGTGTGAAATCTACAATTTCAGCGACATGGTGGATTTTATTTGTTCATGTTGGAACATCTGGAAACAAGTGCTGATATTAAAAAAAAACAACAAAAAAACCAACAACAACAAAAAAAAAAATAGCTATTTTAGTTCACTCTTTTCTTGTGGCTGTAGATGTGAACGTTTTTGGTCCAGATTATTCAATATTTCTGAATTATGAAGATTAGTTACACCAAAGTCAGTACAGTCCAAATGCATTCCTTGACTTAAATCCTCACAGTGTGAGAAAGGTACAACTAAACTGACTCCATGATTAATAGGGCTATATCTATTAACGTATTCCTTTAACATATTTATTTGGCAAAGCTGTTTTTGTTTTCGCCTCCCAGGAGTGTTAATGATATAATATAAGTCACTCACATTCTTTTCAACTGTAGAAGGACCATAAAACTTAGCCTCAGGAGGATTTCGACGTATGTGGAGAAAGCCAGAATTCTATCACCAGGCTGTAAACTCCTTTCTTTTGTATTTTTGTCATACCTTAATTTCATTTTTGACTGAGTGGAGCGACGATTAGTTCTTGCAACTCCACAAGTCTTTGACGACTTATATTTAAAATCAGAAACATAGTCAAAAAGGTTAATTTTTGAATATTCATTTGAAATACGTTTCTTTGTTAGTAACTTCAATGGTCCACGGACAGTATGCCTAAAACCTAGTTCGGGCTAAATGCTAAAGATTCTTGAACTGCAAACAGCAGCAAATGAACGCCTTCGTCCCAATCTTCCGGTATCAAAACAATATGACCGAATCAAATTTTCAAAGTCTGATGAAATCTTTCTAAAGTCCCACAAATTTCAGGACTTAAATTATGGATGCCTAATTCATACAAAACTTGCTGAAAAAAATTAAAAACATGAAATTTGACCCTTGATCAGATTTGACTGATTTGGGAAGGCAAAATTCTTTATCTCACTTTCTACCATGGTTTTAATTTTAGTATTTTTAGTATTCCTCAAATGAATTACCTCTGGGAATTTTGTGGACGCACACATTATGGTCAACAAGTATTGGCTGTCTGACTTGGTCTTAGGTAAGGGACCGACACAGTCTACCATTATTTTGCTAAATGGTTCGTCAAATGCAGGAACAGGTTATACAGATGAGCCTTGGGTTTTCCTACCATTTGACAAGTGTAACAAGATCTATAGTATTTACAAACATCACTTTTAAGTTTCGACCATTAAAACTGATTCAAGATCTTGTGATAAATCTTAATGACCCCTAAATGACCAGCCCAAGGAGTTTCATGGGCTAGACTAAACATTTCCTGTCTATACTACTTAGGAACAACAGTTGTTTAGCTCACTGATCACTCATCACCACCGGATACCTCAGGTGGTCTCAATTTCCTCAGAAGAACCCAGTTTTAACAAAATAACAGACAGTTAGTTCTGTGACTTCGGTTTCGCTAATAATCCTCTGCAACAAACAGGAAGTTTCAGGACCTTGCTACTGTTCGACAATGAGTGATTGTCTTTTGTCACTCTGATTAAAATAAAGAGAATGAGTAGAAAAAAGAGAATCACTGTGATCAATACCTCTTGACTGATATATACTAAGTGACCTCATCAAAGACCTGACCAACAAATGTGTCAAATAATAAGTTCCTGATCAACATCATTCTCAAGAGCTTTCTTTGCAATAGCCCTAGTAAGTGCACAACCTGGGTATAAAAATCAGGAATTTATTTTCAATAGCATCAGCTTGCTGATCCAAACAAGGCTTGTCAGTACACTTGAATAGCCACAACCTTATCTCCAGCTAGGTCATTCCCTAATAATTAATGAATACCCTCGATGGGTTAAAACGTCACTGTTCCGACTATCACGGGTCCTGAGACTAAAGTCTGATGACAAATTTACACAATGGAGAGGAACATTTACAAAGTCGCTCTCTACTCCCTGAATAAGAACACTTTCATTAGAAGAAGACTTCTCAGGGAAAAGGCAAAGTACCTGATAATAAAAGACTCTAAGAAGCTCCTGTGTCCCTTAAAGTTTTAATAGATATAGAACTGACAGAATCACTGATAAGTGAACTTGATTTGGAGGAAGGGAGTAAGGTCAATTAAAAAATATAATTACGCATATTTAAGCATATATAATCATGGAGGAAAAACCAACAAACAATACAAATTAAACATTCATAAAACCGGTATGTGTGTGTGCATGTGTGCGTGTGTGTGTGTGTGTGTGTGTGTGTGTGTGTGTGTGGAGAGAGAGAGGTGGGTGGGGGTTCCCAACTATTCGAGGTAAACAAGCTCTTCGTCAGGGGAAAAAACAGCTTACAGATACAAAACAAACACTAAACAAAAAGTTAAAGAAATATTTTGAATTCTGTATGTTATCTTCACGAGGGGGAATTTACAACAAGAGATATAAAATTAAAATGTTGTATAACAAGAACAAAATGAGCGGGTTATTGGA
>JAECUM010059774.1:0-22320 GCA_016617855.1 Megalonaias nervosa
GATTACTTACTTAGTGCCATTAAATAATATTCGCATTGTAATCATGATACATTTAAAAAAAAATTACAGGCTTCATGGAGATGTAGTGGACATATTCCAACATTTTTTAAAATATAAAATCGTAAAATCAGCTAATTTCCTGAAAGAGAATAGTTGCTTGCTTCATTCACGTGGAACGATACAGGTTCAAGTTTTAACAATATCAAGATTAAATAATCTTCTTAGTAAAATGTTAGACGTGAGTCATGACTTTGATATTTTTTCTACGGCGTATATTTATCTTCTGACTGGATTGGCACTTTGTTGTGTTAGGCAGCTTTTTAAATATAGCAAAACAATTTTTGTAACAAACTTAGATGTAAACGATGTAAGAATGAAACAAATAGCTGCTTGGTGTCACAATGAAACGATAATTTATGTTTTTATTACCTTTTCAACGAAGCGAAAACATTTCTCCGGTCCCCAGAATTTATGAATACATGGTGTACAATGTAAACACGCATTCGGTAAATGCTACTGTTTATACTATCTAAATTAATGTAAATAGACAATGCTATTAAATATTCCTAGGTTTTGGCTCATCTGACTGCTTCTGTACAAGCAATGAAGGTGAGGTCAGGACGTCTGTACAATCTCTCATTTGTTTTCGTGTTTTGGGTTGCAATACATATCTTTCATATATTTAGAACAGGGCTACTGATGATTTATTCAAAACATTTTGCCCAATACGGAGATATAGACTCGATGAGGATTATGGGATATAAGTTTTATGTTTATGTCAATATTTCTCGCCGTCACTGCTGTTTATGACTAAATTAATGTGCTATCTTTGGAAGAGGCAACATAAGGGAATTCTTCCATTAATTAATGGTAAATGAAGTCTGTCTTATAAGTCAATAGTCGCTCTTACAATTTAGTTCAGGTCTCCATAACTCGAAGTGAGCTTGCATATGTTCCTGCGATTGTTGTGCTCTGTCCGTTCAACTCATGTTCAAAAAGCACTAGTTTTCAATTGAATTTGACTCATGCAGACACCAAGACATTTAAGCTTCCTACCAGTGACATCTGTCTACCCTTAAATACGTTCGACTAAAAATAGTTAAGCTTTTAAAGACTTTGTCAAACTATACCCAAGAATAATGTGACCGAATTTGACATAGTGCATTTTTAAATAAAGGTCCTTTTAAAACACAACGCCCATCCGCCAACCATTATGGTGGCTGTTTCTAAAATAAATTGTATATTCTAATTATTCTTGAACACACTAACCAGGATCAAATCTAAGTTCAGATAAAACACACATTTAAAAAATTATTTCAATTTGTACGAGCAATGCTCATCCATAATCAAATATAAACGCAATTACTAAAAATTGCCGTAAACCTTTGAATGCCTTCAATAAACCGCAGAACAAAATCTGACCAGATTTAACAGAACGTTTTCCGACAGACGACATTTCAAGGTTTTGTAAATGATGTCAATCCAAACTAATACAACTTTTCAAAGACTTCTTGCGAGACCAGTTTGAGAGACAGCATTCTAGAAGACAGTTCATTTGATTTCTTTTGTTAAAGTATGCTGCTAAAGTAACTGACGACGACAGCCACTAAAATTACCAACCCTTAGAAGGAACATTTAAAAAAGTAATTAAGTCTACATAAATGGATCACATTTTGATAGAAAGCATCCTGGCATGAAAACTGTTTGAGTATTTTCAAATTTTGTCGATCTTTCATCAATTATTGAACAGCCACTAAAACTACAGAAACCTTTAGATAACGTCTTCTCAACAAATCGCTCCAGAGAACTTACTCTAGTTCGACAAAAACATCATTGCATAAAGACCTTGAATGCTGACATAAAATAATGCAGATTGGCAGTTTGGTATTGCTGTTTCTCTAATAAGTAGAAAAGCCATTAAAAGACCTCATCGCTACCACGGTTTAGCAATAGTTGTCCAAACAGGGACAGAAACCATTCCGATGTAAAGGACTTTTGCCCTGTATACAAAAGGTAAACATCTGCCATTAAAGTAAGGGATGGAGATTAAAATCAGTGGAAAGCTTCCCATAAATAAAATTAAAGAGTGCAAATAAATCAGATTACTTTGCCAACATTTCTTTTATTTGACGTTTCGGTAAAGGTGAGCGGTCTGAAGTCCACTTGAGCTTTTTGTAATTTTATTTATCACCAATAATAGTAAATCTTTTAAATACATTCTTTCAGTAATTAAATAAAAATGTTAAGATCAAAGTAATGACATTTATTCGTTGTCCTCATTGTTTAATGAATGAACTCATGGACAACAGCGCTGTATACTATTATTGTTTCTGTTTCATTCTCTAATAACTGCTTTGTGTTCTTAAAGGGATAACTGAGATTCGAGCATTAATGTAAGACATGTATTTTGCGACAGTTTTGTTTCTACATTTAATACAGGAAACCAAAATGAAATTTAAGAACATTTCTTGCTAAGAAAATATGCTCCCTTCAAACAGAAACGGTAATTGTGACTCTGTAGTGGCAGACAATAAATCCCCACTTCAGCTGTCGATTTGGACTGGTTTATATTGTACACTCAGTCCAAAGCAAGTCATTAGAAAAACACTGTCACAGACGTAAACACGTTTGAATGGCAGCCGTAAATAGTCTCTTTTATCATCAATACATAATAATGCATTTTAACTTCCATCAAGACCATCAACTCAATAAACTCTGTTGTATTACAATCTACTCTAGTGTGGTTTCCTAATTATTTAATGTTGTGGACGTCATGAAACCAATTATTTGCCGTACCTTGCTTTTAATATTCTCCTCACTGCACCATACAATGAAACACTGACGTCATCGATCCTTTCTTAAGCACGTCCATCAAGAGTAATTGTCCATTGGTAAAAATCCCAGGGATTAAGATATTGGAAAATAAGATAGTACTTACATTCACTTTTTAATTGTGAAGGCCATTGGATATACATATATACCTTTCTAAGCCATCATACCTCTGTACTATAGCGTGAGTAAATACAGTTGTAAATCTCTTTGCCTATGGAGCGTTGCTGTGGTCTAAATATTACTGATACTCTGTTTCATCATGTGATAATAAACCGTATCAGTGTGAGCATATTTATGCACAACTTAAGCGATATCACCTTTGGAACAAATTTTTGCAATACTTCGAAGCTAATTTGTATGAAATATCACCAATTATAAAATACAGAATATATAAAATGTTGCATAAAATAACCAACATGTGTTTGCCTGCAACAACAAATCTGGATCATATTGAATTGGTAGAGGCTTGTGATGAGTATTTCCACTGTCTCATTGATGGTGATTCTCATTTGTTGGAAGATGGCAGTACTACAGGAAACTAGTTTCCAAAAGAGACTTAACAGCATATTGAACCATATATCAATGCCTAAAGGAAAACAAAAGTTTATATAACTCTGGTAAAACAACGGAGTTGGTATTTGAAAGTAATCTAGACTCCTGCATTACGGACCGCCAGAGAAGCTCAGCAATCTTTGTTCCCCTTTCTTTCAGTATAAGAAAAAACAAACAAATGATTCAGGATATGAAAACTCAACTTCGCTATCGTTTTGTTATCCACCAAGAGGACTTTCATAGAGAACAATTATAAAATTTAAGTAACAAAAGATTACCATTATCAGAAGCCAGTGAAATCCCAAATTACAAGCTGAGCTGAAATTCGTTAAAATGGCAAGAACCAACGAAGCAAGGGCAGTAGATTAGATTTCTGGAGCAGAATTGGATATCTTGCATAATGCCTGAATTCTTTGTCCTCTTTCTCTTTCTCTTTTTCTCTCGCTGTATGTGTGTGTGTGTGTGTGTGTGTGTGTGTGTCCAGCGTTCTAACAAACATGGTGACTTGTATGTTAGCAGCAGGGAGGGTGAACCCTACAAAAGTTATGAGGGTCCGTTCACGAAAATAAAGGTTCCTACAAAGGCTGAAAATACAAGGTCAATAACGCCAAACCGAAGCCCCTAACTAACCAACCGAGATTTCTCTAACTGGGTTAGCTCATTTTGTTACTGTTATTTTGACGTTTGTGTTTTCATTTTTTATGCGTGTTCTTTTACTTACCAGGACACTCACTGTTGGTCGTTCACCCTCCCTGCTTCTGTAGTGTCAACCAAACATTTTGTAGAGACCTATACGACACCTCAACCGGGGATCAGGTAAATGTATCGTGATAAATCCTTGTTTGGTAGCTTGCGCACGTGAAAAGAAGATTTTGAACTTAATCATGTCCATATCCCCTGAACACCAAGTCTGATGAATGTTTCACAGAGTATGTGTATCAACTCCATTAAACACAACTAAAATATTGCAGTTATCTATAATCACATTAGGTATTTGTGTATATCGCTGAGTAACATATATAACATCCGTATTTTTGTGTCTACCTCTGGAAAATATCCGAGCTGGATTTGATTGTTTGTCCAGCCTCACATCATCGTATACTACGATATTATTAATAAATCCACCGAGGTCCTCTACAGATGGGGCTTCATCAATATCGGTGATAGAATCAAATAATACCATTGCCGTCCTCATCCAGTAAGTTTGCATTTTCATTAAAATCTTTAAGTACTTCATAAGATCTCTGATCATCTACAGATGGTGCCACTAAATGAAACTTATCCCACTTGAGCCATCTCATTATCAGATTAAGCAACAATTGCGTCTCATCAGACCCAGATGGGCATATGATAATTGCTCTGATAGCATTCGGTAGCGCTGGATGATGTTTGACTGGCTCTTGTTTACGTGTAGCTGAAAAATCAATCATATCCATATTGTACAAATATATAATAAATAATATGGATTTATATTGTGTTCGATGCAGAGCACCCACCCCCACCAGTGGATTAACAACAATAATAACAAAAAATAAAAAGCGTGTGCTTACAGACAAGTGTGTGAAATGTGGTACAAAAAATAAAAATTTATCCCTAACGATTCCATCGTCATTGGCAAGTGAAGGAAAACAGGTGGAAATATCGCTGCTTCACTGGGAAAATTACCAGGGACTCCGTGGGCTAAATACCTAGGAGAAAAACATATTCCTGGGTATAATTATTGTGGTCCTGGAACTCGACTTGATATCCGACTTGACGAACGAGATCAACCAAGACCTGTAGAGTATTCAATAAATGCGATTGATCAAGCATGCCATGTTTATGATTTGCATAGAAAAATAAAGATTTACAACAACGACATATTGCGGACGTGAAGTTGATTCACTCGTTAAATTCCATAAAAAAATAAATCTCTCAGAGAAAATCTTGCTAACTTCCTAGTAAAATCTGCGATGAAAGGTAAACTAGTACTAGGGGCCGGCAATTAATCAACTGATTATTATCATAATAATGGAATCGGTTTGTTATAGCCCAAGATGATATTGGAGGTAGAGCAGCGATTAGTAAACTTGCTAATTCGGCGAATGTCTCACGTTCTGTTGCTGCAGATTGGTTAGCACTTCAGGGAATATGGCAAATTTTTCTACCACCGCCTAAATAATTCAGTACGCACATTTTGATGTCAGCACTCCCAATATCAGGCAGATATTTTGTTTTTGTCACACGATACCATTAAAATTGGTAGACGTAAATCAAGCACAAACAAATACACGTTAACTGTTGTTGACGTTGCAAGTAGATATAAAGAAGCAGAACCGCTATCAACTAAAACAGCAGCTGAAGTTGCATCTGTTTTCGAACGAATTTATCAACTTGGTGGTCTACTATGGTCACAACTACTATTGGTATTGGCAAGGAATTTCTTGGTGCAGTATCATCTCTGATGGAAAAACATAACGTTAAAATTAGCCGAGTACATACCGGAATTCATCGTGATCAGGCAATCGTTGAACGATTTAATCGAACACTTGCTGAGCGGTTATTTGGATATCAATATGCGAAGGAAATATCCTTAAATAAAGTTCAAAGATCTCGTGAATTGGTTGCAAGACTACTAAGTGTGATTGCTGCTTTAAATAATGAAATTACTCGAGCAACTGCCATGAAACCTACCAATGCAATCACACAAGAATACACCAATACAACGACATGACTCCTTCTCAAAACAACCAGTACTAGGTAATATGACTGTAAGATATTTATATCTACCTGGTGAACTTGAAGGTGGTAAAAAAGGTGCAACTGATCCTATTTGGACTGTGACCACACATACAGTTTACAGCGTGGTAAGATCACCGTGTAAACCTACAATCTACAAACTAGATTCAACTGCTCCTCAACGTGCATTTGTACGTGAACAGTTACAAGTAATTCCCAAAGACACACAATTACCACCGCGTTCACTTTTGTAAACTGGCTCGTCGACGTCGATTACATTAAAGAGAGGTCAGTATTACATTTTCGCGTGTGTGGCCAAGACTACTATTAATTATATCTACGGTAAACTGTCTTGGATTATTATTTGAATACTGCCGCAACATCACTGTGTTACAGCTCGCACAGTGATTATTCTGTCGTTGTTTCAGTGTCATGATAAATCCAGCATCGAGATCAAAGTTACGCTTATTTGTTTTGTCACATTGTTTATAACTAGCTAATATTTTCTTGAAAACTTCGTTGTTAACTACATGATCGTCGTCGCCAGTAGTTTGGTCATTATTTTCTGTGAAGTCTATGATAACCCTCCGCATGTGAGATATTCTCCTGACTCGAGTCACTGCGAGATAAACTAAATTTGATCATTCAATACCATCATCAACAATCCATATATTAGTATCCGAGATAGTTAATCCTTGTGACGAATGAATCGTTATAGCGTATCCTAGTGTCCATGGAGTGTTGTCTATCGTTAACGCGCTCTCAATAGCATTTACAGGAACCAAAACAGTATCATTTGGTACAAGTTTTTGTTTCCTTGGTTCTACCCAGCCTCCTGGAATTTCAACAGCGATATTCTGTCGTCGCGTATCTGCTGGGCGATAACACAATGGTACATGTAGATTTGAAAATTTTTCTTTATGTAATAGAAATAATTGTTGTTGAAGTGTATCACGAACTATCTTTCTACTTGTAACTGTCAAATCAGCAATCCTCCGTAAATTCCAAAAATCATTTATATGTGTTTCCGGAATTATTTCACGCATTATCTCACATTGAATCTTATCTGGCTGCAGTCTGATTAATTTTTTAAACTCTTTCAGCGGTTCTTCAATAGCTCTATGATCATCAGTTATATTCTCATAATAATCTACGAACTATTTCAGCCATTCATGTGGAGACGATCGAACGAAAGGTTGCGGTTGACCATGATCGCCACACATTATCGCAGCAGTATTTTTCGTCAACAACCAGTCAAGAAATATTCTTAATACATCTAGAGACACCGTTCATATCTCATCCCAGATAATAATCTTAGGAATATGTTTCTCACCCATTCGTTGTGAAGTCCATTCATCTCCCTTCCATCGAAAGAAACTATGATACGTCCACGAATTAATTCCTCGTTCGTTCATTTCTCTGGCGAGTCTATGTGTGGATGTCAAAACAACCATATCAAAATTTTTAAATAATTCAATCGTACGTGTTGTTTTACCAGAACCTCCCGGTCGATTGAGATAAACTGTTTTATGTCTGGTCACAGGATCATATACAGATGATGCTGATGAAAGTTTTGACATCCGTTTATTTTTATATAAATGTTATCTTGGATTCAACTTCGGCAGATTCAGAATAACTAAATATCATTTCTCGTTTTATTCTCCATTTGCCCTATGATGCATCAGCGCCTATGTGTAATTGTTCTTGCTATCCTGCGTACTTCAGTTGATATAAAATGAATCTGTGGCGACTCTAACCGCGGTATCTATTTATCATCGATAATAGGTTTATCGAAACGTACACGAGCATCGAAGATCTTAAATGAATAAACTGTGGTGAGTCACCATCAGTGTAACTCACAATTGTACCTAATTTAGTTCCGTCCGATAAGTCGTCTGTCGCCACAATGAACTTTATTCCTAAAAAGTATCTTTGTCGAGATAATTAATAATCGTCGCTGATTGTTTCATCAACAACACCTTTGATGTAGCCCATAATTCTGAATGCTGACCACACATGACCCGCGCCATTGTCGCGAAATTCCTCCTTGGCGCCACAAATACTATTAGTCAGAGTTTTATTCGTCGGGATAAGCGATATCATGCTCATCGACGTCGTCCATGAAACAGTACGTCACGCCCCGTTTGCGTGTACACAATACAGGTAAGTTATTTTTAGATCTTCCAGGTAAGATAGTTGTACACAGACCTACATGTACTTTAACTACAAATGACATATCCGGCAGAAATGTATGTGTTATTATTTTATAAGGTGTGTTTGGAAATTGAAATAACTACACTGCAGTTTACAAGAATTGTGATTTATTCAGTATACTTCGCATGTAGGTCAGCATAGGTAACCTCATAATAATTTCTGAAATATACATTTGTAAGGTTGAGTCCGTGGCGCAGTGCTAGAGTGGCGGATTCTCATACTGGAAGCCTGGAGTTCCAATACTGTGTCAGACGAATGTCGACAGTGGCTAAAATGTCACAATTTTTCATTAATAGTGGGGGCTCCAGCCCCAATTATAATTCATGTACATCTCACCACGTCAAACAACGTGGTGGGTGCTGTTTTGCACTCTCCCCGGCTTTTGATTTGGGTGTGTGTGTGCATGAAATTGAAAACTGAAGCCCTCAAAAATAAACAGTAGGGTGATGTGAGCTCTCAACCTCAGTGAAGGGTATACCCCACATGTGAACATTCAGAAAGAATGTCGAAAGTAAAAAAAAAAAAAAACTCATGAAGAGTACCCTATACAAGCCATAAGAAAGTAGCATCAATGAGAGGACAACACGAAACGAAAAAGCCTCATGAAGGGTGTCCATACAATCCATAAGAAAGGCATCAATGAAAGGACACCATGGAAAGGCACAATATTGGCAAATGAAGAGACCCCATAGAATGGTAAACGATCATCATTGCTACTGTTTATTTTTTGCTTGTTTATTTATTTTTATTCTGATTCAGAAATATTTGTATTTTTATTAATATTTTTATTTTTATTCTGATTCAGAAATAATATTATTTTTTATTAATATTTCTATTTTTATTCTGATTCGAAATATTTTTCGTTTTATTAATATTTCTATTTTGATTAATATTTTTATTTTTATTCCAGTTCAGAAATATTTTATTTTTATTCTGATTCAGAAATATTTTTATTTTTATTAATATTTTTATTTCTATTCTGATTCAGAAATATATTATTTTTATTAATATTTTTATTTTTATTCCAGTTCAGAAATATTGTTATTTTTATTCTGATTCAGAAATATATTTTTTTTATTAATATTTTATTTTTATTCTGATTCAGAAATATTTTTATTTGATTAATATTTTCATTTTATTAATATTTTTATTTTTATTCTGATTCAGAAATATATTTTTTATTTTAAATAAATATTTATTATATAATGAATTAGGAAAATAATAATTCTATTATTTCTGCAATTCAAAAATTACAAGATGACGGCATAAAAATTTCTGATCAACTTATCCTGAAAAAAATATTTCTGATTTTGAATCATTGCAACAACGAAAGTTTGAAAATAGATAAACATTGCCAGCTGGTTACAGATTCATTAAGCTGATTCAACGATCGATGATACAATCCTTGGCAACAGTCACAGATACACAAGTTGAAAAAATTCGTTCCACTCGCACACGCGATTGAGAAAATTAGATCAGAACTGTCTCACGAATACGAAACAAAAAAAATTGTGAATAATCGTGTAAGACAGTCGAGAAAGATTATGTCTGATTGTAAAAGTGAAAGTGAAAGCGCTGTCACCAGTGACTGTGGTAACAGCTAAACAAAGTGAAAGTATGAAACCCTTCAGAATCAGATAATAATATTTATTTTTTATTCTGATAATAATATTTATGCAGAATCATATTATAATATTTATTTATAATGAGATTATTATATTTAGAATTAGAATATATTATTTATTCAGAATCAGATTTATTCTTATAATAATATTCATGCAGAATCCGATTTATTCTGTTAATAATATTTAGTCAGATTCAGATTATAATAGTTATTCAGAATCAGATTAATAATATTTATTTTTTATTCTGATAATATTTATTTTTTATTCTGATAATAATATTTATTTTTTATTCTGATAATAATATTTATGCAGAATCAGATTTTAATACTTATTCAGAATCATATTTATTCTGATAATAATATTTATTCAGAATCAGATGATAATATTTATTCAGAATCAGATAATAATATTTATTTTTTATTCTGATAATAATATTCATGCAGAATAAGATTATAATATTTATTCTAGTTCATATTCAGACTCAGATTATAATATTATTCACATTCAGAATGAGATTAATTATTCAGAATCAGATTATTTTTTTAAGCTTATCAAATTCAATGCAAGAATGTGCATAGCTCAAAATCTGTTCTCTATCGCAGACAATCGTAATAATATGTTCTCGCTGCAATTCATTTAACTGTTCCTGCGTTAACCGCCGTATTCATCAATAATTATATTTGTATGCTTTTCTTTGACTTTGTCAAACGCGGATAGTGTCGAAGGCACTTTCGAGTACCACTTCGTTGTTTCACATATAATACCACATAGATAATTATTTGACAGATTTTTTTTTTCTTTTAAAAATCCAGATCTTGGTGTTTTCGACGAAGATCTTACATACAGATTAATATGCAATGATTCATTTCGTAAATCAAGAAGGTGTCCGGTGTCTGGTCAGTAAGTGTGAAATGTGTCCGTGATAATAAAGTTTTATGACATCGCAAATAAACAGGATTAATTGGTTCTGATACAAGTAAGTATCCAGGAGGCACTGGCGGAATAAATGTAAATAAAATGTACCCTGCTGGGCCTGATTGGATTTTTCAAGGTCTACTTGATAACTTCCATCAATTACATCATATACAAGGTTGACTATGATTGTAGATGTAATATTTACGATACCCTGCGATATATGACGACCTCCACCCTATGGATCGTTCTCGTGTTTGAGGATATCTGGTGAAGGAGCTATTTTTCTCCACGCGGTAATAATTTTGGGGTCGATGATGTCACCGACTGCCATCCTCAGCTCGAAAAAATCAAGATCAGGTAAAGAAAGATATACATCTTGTAAATTAATTTCCCTTCCATAGTGTTTCAGAAATAATCCTTTTAAATCATCACGAGATTTCACGTTTTCAACGATAAATTTATTGACATATTGTAAGTCTAATATAACCTAATTTAGATGTTGAATCGTTTCAATGATCTGTTGTTTTATATCGTCTTTGTAATGTTGTATTATACTGGAGAACATATTTCGTAGATCAGTGAGTGTCCGAGAGAATTCAGGTCTGATTTCAACTGCTAATGCTTTAATAAACCCTACATTGACGATTAAATTTGAATCTTTGTCAAAACTGGGTACATGCTCCGTTATTCGGGGAATCTTTTCACTTTGTGCAATGATATATTCGTCTCTACTAAAATGATTCCATGGGTAACTTTTCCAATATTCTGGAAGCTTTATAAATATTCGTTTTGCTGTAAACAATTCAGCCCGTTTCGGTTCTTGTGGTGCTTGATAAACCGGCGGAACTTCTGGCCATTCTAACACACTTCGGATCGACGATTTATATATATCTACGGCATAATCGAGAGAATTTATTTCAATCGCGGCTGATAAAGTTGGTTCGTGAACAGTGATAGCTATTTTGGATTCTTTTCCGGTGACGGATTTGATTCTGCGCTGGAATTTATCGTTGATCTGTTCAATCTGATAACTGCCTGTATGTATACTCACAGCTTGCCAATCTGGTGTTCCATCAGGTTTATTTGTATTTGCAAATACCAGTGAATTATATGCTTGTAACCCACCGAATGGTTTTGATCTAATATTTGGCCAACTGGAATAAACTCGTAATTGTGCTGTTGTAGCAATTCTTGCGATGACGACATTATTATTTAAAACCCTGATTTTAAATCAGGATTCTAAATCCCGTATTTTTCTAGTTCTTCATCGCTGTCGTCGATGATTTCATCATTTCTACATCTAAGCATTGAATAGGGTTTTCTATATTTTCATCAAATACATTGTTATAAATCTTAATTATTTATGTGAACTCTCTATCTGATATTATTCCATCACTGACATATGATGAAATCAACGATGATAATTTGGAGTATGCTAACATCGCCGCGTGCAGTTTATTGTATACTCGTGCAATTTTGTATTTGTGCATGTAGCTATTTTTTTGCGATGATATTAAAAATACCAGCAATTGCTCTTGCAGCTGGAACATAAATTTTTACAACTGCTGCCGATGCCATTGCTATTGTTGATAGCAATACGCCGGTTTCAGCAATAACAGCGTTCGCCGAATACACAATTATGTCAACGACATTTGCACGTCTGCGATATTTTTTTACTTTTACTGTATACTCGTCAATGATATTTTTCAGTTTGGTTTGCCACTCACATACTTGATCGTATCTGTAATGTTGAACGTCGATTGGGGTTTGATTCATTATATTTTAAGTAGGTGGCAGTTTAGGGACTAACTCAAGACACCAATAGTACAACAAGCCTAAATTTTTTTTCTTCGGGTTCCAAAACAAATGTTTCCTCATCGTTTTGCTCCAGTACTACTATCATAGATCCAGAAGATCCACCTGACGAAGTCAGGAGTGGATAACGCCGTGAAATTGTGGTAGATATTGTAAAACAACGAGAACCGAGAACCTGTATATACCGGTAAACTCAGCGCTATGTTTTATGGATTTATTGAGTGGTGTCCATAATGCTGATCCAGACGCTACTGCATGTAGTACACTGTTGGTAATCTTTTTGATATCAACGAGTTTAATATCAACAATCGCTGGATTTCCAAAATATTCATTAATATCTCTATTTGTGTTTCTGTGGAAATTTAAAAAAGTTTGCACGTGAGTAGTAAACTCAGATCTAAATGTGGTCATTCCGTCATTGATTGTCATTAACGAGGTCATCATAGGGATGTTGCTATTGCCGACGTATTTCTTCGTTGCAGCGTCATCGTTTAATTCTGGTTCTCTAAGATCTGTAATTTTATTATTAGACATATGGAGAGAACCAGTCATTGTATCGCATGCGGATAGTAAACAATCATCAATCTCAGTTCTAATAGTGGCGTTGTTGCTGTCTACGTATCTTTTTGTTGCCACATCATCGTCTGATTTCGGTTCTCTTACATCAATAATTGTATATTTACTCATGTTGAGATCGCCATACATAAATCCCCAATTCTTCTGATACGTCAAGCAATTTCTGCCATGAGTGTTAAGACTGATTCATTAAAATTTTAAATTTTACCGTTTTTATCTTCGGTCGCGCCTGGAACTCTCACAATAATATCTGTCAACGGGATATTACTCGTCTTTAATCGTCCTTGCTGATCCTGAAATACAACGACTTCATTTTGGTCCACATTTGCAATACTCAAAAGATCAGCGAGTTCTTCCTTCACATCGTGAAGGGTTGCATATTTAGATAAGTCACTTTGCTGAGTTTGACTTAGGCGAGAAGAATCCGTCAATATCTATCATTATATTTTAATGCCTGTTTAAAATGTTGGACAACGATGGAAACTCGTGCACGACTTTATGAGGCGGTGTTGTTAATGATGACACAGCGTCGAGCACAGCGAGTACTTCACGGCCACATATTGGAGGATCTGTTTTTGTCTGTGTTGGTAATGTTGAATACCAGATTGTAATATTTTGCATCCTGCTCACATATTTTAATAATTCTTTTGTAGGTGCCAACCCATACAAATTAGAATAAATAAACAATCACGCATGCAACCCAATGAATACCTTTTCCAGAGATTTTATCGAGATTAATGATTTCAGTTTCAACATTGTTTGGTTTGTAAGGTAATTGAACACGCATAAAACCACCTCTGACGTTTTTGATGTTAGTTTTTTAACGGCATCAAGTAAATCAAAATTGGACATGGGAAGGGTCAACGAAGTGTCCCGGTAAGTCTTAAACCTTTTCCGTACCACGAATGGGGGGTTCCTGGCAGTCTTAGACCCTTCCATTTTTTTGGAAGTTTTAATTCCATGACCTGTTGCTTTCCTTAATGCCAATCCCTACAGCAGTTCCAACAGCACCAAGTGCAGCTGCTTTTGCAACAGCTGGAGTTGCAGCGGCTAGTTACGCTGGTATAGCCGCAATAAGTGGAAATATACCATCCGTCTTAGCGATGTCTTCAATAGCACCCGCAGAAAGATTAAGTGGTACGCCGGTTTTTGATCGTTTGACTTCATTGAAGTGCCTGTGTTGACGTTCTGTCAGGGATAGTTTATTTGGACTACCTGCGATTTGTTCTTTTTTTTAGTGATATTTGTATTCCACAGTTCTCTTTTGATACTGATTGTAGCTTTTCAATCTAACCAGGAGTCAGAGTAACACTAACATGATGATATGACATTATAATATCATGAGCGATTTAATTACATGTATTCCACTGGGGCATCAATGACTCTCATTCGACCACCAACACCTTCAAGTAGCATTGTTTTGTCTGAGAGTATAACAGCGATTGGTCTGTAATTAGCAATAGCTCCTCTTGCCACACGAGCACGAAAGTGTATATCAACTACTGATTGTCTAACTAAATCCAAATGTTCCAGAGAAAAGTAATAATTCGGAAACAGCGTTGTAAAATCTAGATGTGATATTTGTAAGCCAGAATCAAGATTTTGATCACGTCCCATGAATGTCATCAAACGATAATATGCACGTGCTATTTGATTATTTCCAAAACTCAATAAAATATCCTTAGCTGGTTCTTGAGGTCCATTTATTCTCAGTGAAACTTCAGTAATACTAAGTTTGTCAAATATCATTATAATGTGTGTTTGTGAATTTACTCGTGCAGCATCTTGGAAAGCAACAAATATATGTCGCGGTGCGGAGACACCTTGCTGTGATGCTATCTGCCATGTGAATAAACCATTGATTGTACTTTGAATACTATCTGTGGTCATCGTCAACCATGATAATGTTGATTTACCACCGAATTCCATAAAAGAAAGCAGACGTTGTTCTTCAGGGAGTGATGGTATCGTTGTTGGCATCCACAATGAAAGTTTTGTCAGTATTACTTTACCAGCATCATCAGCAGGTCGCCAGATTGCATCACCGTAGGTAGCCTTTCTTACAAGTACAACAGTGTGCTTGGCTCCGAAAATAACCTTTCTGACATTTCTGCAAAATCCAAAGATATTTGACAGTGGAATTGCACATGAAAACCTTCTATCTCCATCTTTCAGCACTGACCGTCGTGCTGCAAATCCTAGTTGAAATTTGCATTCATTGATGCAACTGCGTCCCCAGCGGCATTCAGTATCACGTTTCTGTGTCAGGTTGGTCAGTAGTATCCTTCATAAACATCATTGACGGACCAGCTGACCTCGAGTAATTGTCGCTGTATCTTGCAAAGCCAATTATTGTTGTGGCAAAGTCATCGTCTTTCTGAATCGATTCAATATTTCTTCCGTCAATCATATACGTAGCACTGTCGAATAACGCCATGATGCCATTATTAACAAAACCAACCCTAATCTCAGCTCCATATTCAATATTATCTATTTTTTAAAATTTCACCTTCTACTTCACTGAATGCTTCAGCGGGTAAGAAATATTTGCTTGTATCCTGAACTTGCAGCTCAATTCACCCGCGCTGATTTGTCTGTCTTGCGTCATGAGAATAATACTGATAATCACGCACAGATTCATCCTTGAGAATTGGTGCGTCCATGTCAAATGCGGGATCAGATACACGTTTGAACATCTTTATTATTCTTGCTATCGTCTAACACGAAGACCACTTCCTGCTATCAGACTAGCAGTTATATTTTTTCTTTTTCTGAAACGAGCACACCAGCCAACTCTTCTTGATTTGCAGCTTGATTTACTATTTTACTAACATTTGAAGGCATAACTTCAGTGCTGGGCAATTTTACTGGCTGAGGTTTTCAGCGCATTAATCGTGCTAGTCTATCCGTGACTGCTGAGAATGCTTTACCGGCAACATCACCAAGAGCACCAATAACTTTATCACGAACAACGTCAATAGCTTTCATTCCCAGTTGCTTTGCAATCGGTATTGCTTTTGGGGCTATCCTTCTAAACAGACCCTGAACAACATCACCGAATCCATCACCGTAAATCGCTTTATACGTAGGTAATCTCGAATTTATCACCCTGACCATTACAGGTTCACGTTGAGCATTATGTATGATCATCTTATTTTCTTGTCACTGATCTAATTGCTTACCCTCAATCACTGTGGTAATCATCAACGATTTCATCGATGAGAAACAGATAAACATTAATATCCATGATACCGCCTGTAAATAATCCCAGACAAATAGCAGTTGCTTCATTAATGATTTATGGGGAATTATTGCCTGCTCGTTTTCCTCCAATGAGGATTTCTAGTCTATCAACATCTGCAAGGACGTTGCTGGGGCATGGATTATTAAGACCACTTCCCCTGGTACCTGTGCCAATACCAGTTCCAGTTGTTTCTTCTTCCTCAGTACGATGTGGGCTGAATATCAATTTTTCTGACGATGACATACATCCAGGTAAGGGCGCTCTTTTAACCTCTTCGACTTGTTTCTCAAAATTTGCAAAATCATCTTTATATTTCTCGGTGCTTCTAAATATACCACGAGACTTTCAAAATACAAAAGAAAACCATTTTTTTTTTAAAACACTAGCGGTATTTGTATCTATTAATTTATCACGATGTTGATATCCTGTTGCGGAAACATTTACATCATTTTCTCGAAGTAGTCTACGACCTTCTTCGGTAAATCGGGCTGGTGGTTTTGGTTTTGGTTTTGGCGTAACATGACCCTTAGATCGCCGACCTCCTCAAGAACTTTGTCAACTCTCTCAAGTACTGGTTGTATTTCTTCTTGTAAATGTGGCTGAGCCGCAGCTATTTCAGCCGGAAGTTCTCGTAGAATCTTTTTGTTTTCTTAGTTCTTTCTGCTATTTTTCCAGTTGCTTTAGCGATTTGCTCAAACGTGGGAAGAAGATCTTTGGTAGCCTTTGTAACTCCTTCGGTAGCCCACCTGAGACTCCTGACGCGCTTGTAATCTTTGTTTGACAGAATCACGGACGGGGAGATATTTTCTTAATTGCCTCTAGTCGCTGTCGAGCTAGTTTAGCTGTGTGAGATTCCATTATTGATATAATAATGATTTAATTACACCACACTACAGCAGCATGAAGGGTGAACGACCAACAGTGAGTGTAATGGTAAGTAAATGAACACGCATAAAAAAATGAAACCACAAAGTCAAAATAAAGTAGCAAAATGAGCTAACCCAATTAGAGACATCTCGGTCGATTAGAGACATCGGTTTGGCGTTATTGACCTTGTATTTTCAGCCTATGTAAGAACCTTTATTTTTGCGAACGGACCCTCATAACTTTTGTAGGGTTCACCCTCCTTGCTGCTGAGTTCGAGCATTCTATCTAACTTGTAATGGTAGCTATTATTGGCTATTTTGTTTGTGGCTAAAACATGGGATATCAGCTTATGTTGCTTGGTAAGGAATGGAAAGCCACTTTGAAGATAGATTATTATTTAAAGTCAAGAAAACAATACAGATTTTCTCTCAGTTGTAACATGTCTGATGATCACAAATTATAGTTTTTCTAGAGTTCTGAAAGCCTTATTCAAGTTACTCCAGGCTGGATTATTAGTGGCTAGACGTGATATATTAAGGAACTTTATTCAACTTTCAAATATCCTGAATTAATAGCATTTAGTTACAGAGCTTCTAGCGTAATAATCCTTGTTTTCATATTCCATTTTAAAGGTAATATGCAAAAATGTTTATAGGTAGAACTTAATGTTGAAATTAGTAATCCAACTGCCTAACGAAAACAACATAGCAAAACTCTCATTTTGTGATTTGTCATGTAATATATTTTTAGCTGTCTGCAATTCATTTGATATAATAATAATATCTCCACTGGAAAAAATTTACTCTTCAAACATGACAGTCCAATTATTATAACATCTTGCAACTTAACTATTTTAATTAAAATAGCATTCAAAAGATTTCATGTGTTATTTTTTAGTTTTAAATCTATTTTGTCCAAAAAATCTATCACCTAAATAAGAGGGGGAAAACGCGTTCATATATATATATATAACTATATATATATATATATATATATATATATATATATATATATATATATATATATATATATATATATATATATATATATATATATATACGCATTATAAATAACACTGCTTTAAAAGTGTTGGTATAAAGGAATTTGATATGCCAATAATGTTGCTACATCAATTTGCTATCCAACCAAGGTGCATTAATACATTAGGTTATTTCTCAAAAGTTGACCATATTCTCTAAATCCGTGATGAAGTTTCACTAATTAGTCATTAGGGTTGTAATACTACAGCGATAAAAATATTAATAATCCCCGTCTTCTAAATGAATTAAATATGGTGAAAGATTTCATCGTAATCCTCTCTGCTTTTGAAATGCGAGTCAAGACATGCACGGTTCATTCATTTGTAAGGAGGAATGTACATACTATAATCTATTTAATGCTTTGTTAATTTGTATTTATTTCTGAATATTTATACATTAGTATAAGGACATATTATTTAAAATTAAAATTTCTGAAGGCCGCTTTACTCTCACTCAACCTTTCTATATCACTGTGTGGGTTGGTAAAGTAGCAGGCTAATCGAAAATAGAGATACACAGGAACGGGCAGTGAATTATTGCCTTTATGGTAAGTCTCCTCAACATCTCTCTCACACTTGTACGGTCTATAGGCACATTTTACCAAATGATAAGAACTACAATTCGTTGCGGACTCACTGGACAGGGCTGTGCAGAGATCATTTATCATGTAATACACAGCTGCTTGTGGTCAGTCTTAACTGCGTTGGAAGTGCACGCATGTGTATCAATATGTCATGAAAATGCAATAAATGTATAGCATGTACATTGTATTTTTCATATACCAATCGTTGTATAAATATTGCATAAAAAGTAAACTCGGCAAGCCTCGTTTCCTTTAAATGAGAAATTTATACATCTCGTGGTATGTCAAAGAAACTGCGTACATACTAAACATATTCTCTCTCAATATCCACCTCTGTCTCTGTCTCTGTCTCTGTCTCTCTCTCTCTATCTGTCTATCTATCTATCGATCTATCTATCTGTCTATCTATCTATCTTATCTATCTGTCTGTCTGTCTATCTATCTAACTATCTATCTATGTATCTATCTATCTAACTTTGCATAAATAATAAATAACTAAGACATGTATTAACTGCTTCCACCTCATCATTTCCTCTAGCATCAGACTTGCAACCACTGAAATCAGATATAGTCTCTTTTTTATTACCCATCTGGACAATGTTACATGCATTTTTCCCAATGTGTGGCAGCTTCTCGTGGAAGTGGTTTTGAGATTTCAGTATTTCATCCTCTCATATCACAGCATTGAATACATCTGCGACAGACATCATGATCATTTGGAATATATGCTTTAGTGTGGTCTATCCATCCTTGAGAGAAAGAGAAAGAACCTACTAGCATTCAAGTGCAAAATTAAATATGTGTTTCGCATAAATGTTTCCAGTTCTTGTTGTATTCCGTCCCTGTAGTGTAACTCTATTTCATCATTCCTTATGATGACTGTGATAAATGTAGCATTGAAGTACTATTATTATGCAAAGGCTTTCCCTTATGCCTTAATTAAAGGTGACAGTTATCTCCTACTTTTTATTCAAACATTCTTCTCTGAGTTAGCCGAGTGATCAATAATATCACTTTGGTCATTTATGTATAACTTCTCACACACCCTCATTCCCTTTATGGCAGATATTGATGCAAATTAACTTCGGGATTGATAATTTATTTTAAAGTTCATTTTGGAGGAATTTGTGCAAAAATTGATAATACCTGCACATATTTTCTTCAAACTCAACTTTGAGTCAATATAGTTGCTGATTGATTCATCTTTAGACCCAGATGCGTTTGAAATTTCAACAAATTTATCTTGCTTTCGTCATTCAGATCTGCTTGATCTGCTGCTGAAGTATCAGTGGGTAGCATTTCTGAAGTTGTGGTGTCCCTCTTTCGTGATCCCCATCAGGAAATTGAGTTGACCGCTGCAATCAACACATTTCTTAACGTGTTCAGGAAGACCAAATAATAATTATTATAGCTGGTATTTTCCAATCAATTTCTGAAGTAATGATAAATAAACAAAATCATTTTCTTGCCATTTTCTGAACGATCGCCTAAATCAAATAAGACTGAGGTTCTATTAGCTTGTTTTACAATGAAGATCCATCCATTGTCTAAATTGCTAGGAACCCTATGCAGGTAGATTTTCAATTTTAGTGTTCTAAGTTTTTCGCTTGTCATTTTTTCTGTATAAAGTCAGCATAACATAATCAGTACAATAACAATATTATTATAACGTAAACTAATAATTTGTGATATTATTACCTTCTGAAATTCTGGACCATCAAGTTATAAAAGACCATATTCACAAATATTCGTGCCCCTGTCTAACGAAGGATTCTTCAATGAATTCGTCTAGCATGTACATCTGTCCTTCATCTTTGTTCGTCTCAATTTCCTTTTTTGCAGCTGCATATAAAGACATTTTTACTTGATTCAGCTATAGCGAGAGTAGCCAAACAAATATTTTGGATTATTTACCTATCCAAACCGAGAAAACTTGCTCGTTGATGTTTTCACGTGTGGACGGCATAAGCAGTTGATACTCTGATCTTTTGTTCCTTTGACATGATCAGGTAGACAGACAGACATACAAATATGCGCTAGCCGTTGTAGATGTTACCAGCAGGTACAAAGAATCCGAGAAGTTGATTCTAAAGAATCGTGAAATGTCGCAGATGCGTTAAAACCTTTATCTACGCGAATAGATCGTTAATGTAGTCGCAGATCACGACCATGCATTTCTCAGAGCCGTTGCCGTGTGGTTGAGGAAGTACCATTGGCTGCGACGTAGTGGACATGTAAGAAAACATTGAGATCAAATTATTTTGGAATGATTTATCCGGAACAATATTTCGGAAAAAAGAAACGAAGCGGTGTTTCGCGAATAGATGGTATGACTTCGGTTGGTCAAAGATGCGTTGAATAACGAAACCACGCCTATGATTTGGTTAAAACCTGCCGACACTATTGGGCAGGAAAACTGTCGTCGTTACGCACAAAGCGGTGTAACAATCACTCAGGAGCACTCGGAAACAATTAAGTGTGGTACCTGTATGGAATGGCGTAACTGGAAGGCGGACAACGTCATGCTGTTGACTCCATATGCACAATTTAAGATCTCGGACAGACCTAATTGACATTGTGTGAGAACTATTACAAAATTACCGCCATGAACTATGTTGGAATCTGCCCGTGCCCGTAAGCGTAAAGGTAAAACATGATTACGTCATGGAAACTTCATCATCGGAGACAAACTTAGCAAATTGCAACGGTAAACACCCAAGCGCATATGCCATGGCCGACAAAGGTTTGTAGTGTGTGTGAATTCGACCCACTTGCATAAACATTCAACGTACATGCCATTCCAGATATCCTTTTTCATAACCACACATGGGACTCATTGACGTTCTTGATGGTTTTGGTCGAGTACATATGTGGTCTTTGTTCGTCGATAGACTTGCCCGCACATTCGTCCTGGAAACTTTATTTCATGGTGCTTGCTGTGTCGTCAAATTATTCGTGGAAAATCTTTTCTCTACACATTGTCGTTCCGGGCTGCTAAGACATCCGAGCTGTCCAGGGTTTCCATGTTACTCAACAATAGCAGATCATTTGTGAGTATATGCCTGGAAAATGTGGATAGTCCATCGGATGATAAAACACATTAATGTACAGGAAAATTGGGTTGGCCTAAGTTCTGTTTTATGCTCGATGTTGGTCTGTATTATCGTTCGCAGGATGCAGAGCATGAGGTAGCAAATCCAAACGATTGCTTTTGATCCTTGAAAACATCATCGACTATTTCCTCGATTGATTTTGCCCCCGCTCATGACCACACCCTGTAATAGATCCACATGATCCGCGATGTCACACTTAAAACTAGACCGAACACCAAGGCCAACA
>JAECUM010059777.1:0-23578 GCA_016617855.1 Megalonaias nervosa
CTTTGCTGATGTTGATCGACTAGAAATTCTCATTGGAGGAAAACCAGCTGGTAATAATTCCCCAGAAATCATTAATGAAGCAGCTGATATTTGTAAACGATTATTTACAGGTGGAATTATGGATATTAATGTATATCGATCCCTCATTAATGAAATCGCCGATGACTACCACAGTGATTAGATACAATTAGTGATAAAGTCATTTAATAACAAAATGATCGTGCATGGTACTCAGCGTGGACCTACCATGGTCAGGGTAATAAACTCTCGATTACCAGTATACAAAGCGACCTACGGAGATGGACTAGGTGATATTGTTCAGGGTCTGTTTAGAAGAATAGCCCCAAAAGCAATACCGATTGCAAAGCAGCTAGGAATGAAAGCTATTGATGTTGTTCGTGAAAAGGGTATAGGCGCTGTTGGTAATATTGCTAGCAAAGCATTCTCAGCAATCAAAGATAGACTAGTACGATTAATACGCAGACCACAAGCGACCCGACCTCAACCTGTGAAATTGGCCAGCACTGAAGTGATGCCCGCAAGTGTAAGTAAAATAATAAATCAAGCCGCTAATAAAAAACTAGCGGAGTTGGCTGATGTACCAATGTCGGAAAAGGAAAAAAATATAACCGCTAGTCTGATAGCAGGAAGTGGTCTTCGTGTTAGACGAAGACGATACTAATAAAGATGTTCAAGCGTATATCTGATCCCGCGTTTGACATGGATCCACCAGTTCTCAAAGATGAGTCTGTGCGTGATTATGAGTATTATTCTTATGACGCACGAATACCAGATCAGCGTGGACGAATCGAACTACAGGTTCAGGATACAAGTAGATATTTCTTACCCGCTGAAGCATTTATTGAAGTTGAAGGTGAAATTTTAAAAACAGATAATACCGAATACGCCGCTGAGGTTAGAACTGGTTTTGTTAATAATGGCATTATGGCGTTATTTGACAGCGCTACGTACATGATTGACGGAAAAAATATTGAATCAATTCAGAAAGACGTCGACGTTGCCACAACGATACTTGGACTTGCAAGATACAGCGATGATTATTCAAGATCAGCTGGTCCATCAATGATGTTTGCAAAGGATATAGCTGATTCTCCTGACAATAGGCAGTATAATTTAGTACAAACGCCACGGAATACTGCAGCCGATCCACAACCAGCTGGAATGGTAGCCCGAGCTGTTGCTGATTTTCCGTTTTTGCACAGTGTTAATCCAGAATTCAACTTAGGATTTACAGCACGTCGAGCAATGTTAAAGGGTAATAGGAAAACATTTTCGTGTGTGATTCCACTGTCACACATCTTTGGATTCTGCAGACACGTACGAAAAGTCATTTTTGGAGCTAAGCACACAGTTGTACTTGTGCGAAAAAGCGATGATAATGATGCAATGTGGCACGATGAGGGAGTTGATAATGCTGCAACTAGAGCGCTTCATGGCAAAGTAGTACTAACAAAACTTTCCCTGTGGATGCCAGTGATGACTCCATCAATATCTGAAGAAGACCGGTTGCTATCTTTTATGAGTCAAGGTGGTAAATCAACGTTATCATGGTTAACAACAACTACAGATGTTGTGCAGAGCGCTATTAATGGTTTATTTACATGGCAAATAGCTTCTCAGCAAGGTGTTTCTGCACCAAGACATATATTTATTGCGCTTCAAAATACTGCACGAGTAAATAATCAGACACAAAGTATAATGATATTTGATAAACTTGGTGTTTCTGAGGTTTCATTAAGGATAAATGGACATCAAGAATCATCCGAGGATATATTACTGAATTTCGATCAAAATCATGTAGCACGTGCATATCATCGTCTTATGTCGTTCATGGGACGTGATCAAAACATTGATACTGGTTTACAAATATCTCAGTTAGATTTTACAGCGCTGTATCCAATTTATTACTTTTCACTAGAACATTTAGATTTAACCAGACAATCAGTAGTTGATATACATTTTCGAGCTCGTGTGAATCGAGGAGTTATTGCAAATTACAGAGCAATCGCAGTTATACTTAGCGATAAATCAATGCTACTGGAAGGTGTTGGTGGACGAATGAGAGTTATTGATGCCCCAGTAGAAAATATGTAAAATATTTTCTAAACATGTAATTAGATCGTTCATAACATTATAAATGTCATATCATCACGTTAGTGTGAGTCTGACTTCTGGTCAGATTAAAAAGCTGCAATCAGCATCAAAAAAAAAAAAAAAATTGTGCGTTAAAAATATCGCTAAGGCGAGAACAGATGAGGGGTTCAAATAAATTATCGTTGACCGAGCGTCAATTCAGAAACTTCAATGACGCTACAAAATCAAATAAAGGTATAAAACTTAATCTTTCTGCGAGTGCCATCAAAGAAATAGCTAAAACGGGTGGCATATTTCCACTTCTCGCAGCTATACCAGCATTAATAGCCGCTGCAGCTCCAGCTGTTGCAAAAGCAGCTCCATTAGGTGCTGTTGGAACTGCTGCTGGAATGGCATTAAAGAAAGCAACCGGACAAGGAATAAAAACCTCTAAAAAAAGGGAAAAGGTCTAAGACTACCAGGAACCCCGCATTCGTGGTACGGAAAGGGTCTAAGACTACCAGGAACCCCGCATTCGTGGTACGGAAAGGGTCTAAGACTTCCCGGGACAGTTTACTAATATCACCCATGTCCAATTTTGATTTACTTAATGCTGCTAAGCAATTAAAAATAAAAAATTTCAGAGGTGTTTTTATGCGCGATCAATTACCAAAAAAACCAAACAATATTGAAACCAGTATCATTAATCTCGATAAAAACTCTGGCCCAGGCACGCACTGGGTCGGATATGCAATTGATCCACGTGGAATTATTTATTTCGATTCGTATGGATTAGCACCACCAAAGGAATTTTTAGAGTACGTTACCGGCGATATTCCAATTTGGTATTCAACGCTACCAACACAAAAATTAACTGATCCCCCAATATGCGGTCGTGAAACCCTCGCTGTGCTTGATGCTGTATCAAAATCAACAGCGCCACCTCATAAAGTCGTGCACGCGTTCACTACACTACGTCATCACACTTAAACAGATATCAGTAAATATAATGGTAGATATTTATGGACGATCCTCAGGTAGAGCTCAGAAGGTCGATTTATCTAAATATGCAACTCTTGATCAGCTCAGAAATGAAATCGATGATTTATTAAATATCACAAGTTTGGATCAAAATGAAGTCGTCGTTTTTCAGGACAAACAAGGACGATTAAAAACGAGTAACATACAACTACCAGATGTACTTGTACGAATTCCCAACGCGGTTGTTAATAATATCGTTACTTTCACTGATCAAGGTAAAATACAGGATTCCGGTAAGTCGGTTAACGATTATGTTAAGAAAACTGGTGATGTATTTACCGGTGACATCATTATGTCAGGAAGAAAAATTACATTTCTTATGAACCCAACCTCGGATACAGACGCAGCAACAAAAAAATACGTCGATGATCAAGAATCCAAGTACGTGTCAGTGCGCGGTGGTATAATGCGTGCATTTCTCGACATGAACAATAATGGTATTAATAATCTCAGAACACCAGAAACAGATTTTGACGCTGCAACGAAGAAATACGTCGATGATAGCAATAAATCATTAATGACAGTCAATGTTGAAATTACCGCTGTTAGAACTGATTTTACCAATCACTTACAAACATTTCTGAATGTCCGTAGAAATATAAACAGATCTATTCATGACTTTTTTGGAAATCCACCAGTCGTTGACATAAAACTTACCGACATTAACATGAAAGTCAACGATATTGTTAGTGGAATTCCTAATATCGTTGAAAAAACGAATCTAGTAACAAAGTTACTTGCTGGAATGCCTCACAAGCAGATCTTCAACGTAGTATACACAGTAGCATCAGGATTAGGATTATGGACACTGCAAGATAATAATCTCAAACACACCGCAGAAATTACTGGCGTATACAGGCTGTCTATATTTAGCATAGCAAAATTCAGTATATTTACTACATTTCCATGGCGTCATTCAATCGATACTTTTTCTGAAGTTGTATCCGTTATAATAAATAAAGATGCGGAAGAAACATTTCTGCTGGAGGCATCTGATAAAAAATTAACCAGAGCACTATACTGGTGGTGCTTGGAATTTGTATGTGAAACTCCTCAATTAGTTATCTAGATAAGTATAATGAATCAAGAGTCATTTATCCACGTTCAACGTCACAGATACGCTCAAGTATGTGAGTGTCAAACCAAACTAAAAAATATCATCGACGATTACACGATAAAGGTAAAAAAATATCGGCGACGTATTGTTATTATTGATATAATGGTATACTCGGTTTCTGCTGTTATTGCTGGAACTGGATTATTACTATCAACAATAACGATGACAGCGCCTGCAGTTGTAACAATTATAGTTTCCACGGCAACGACATGCGCAGGTATTTTCAGTATTATCGCTAAGAAAATATCTACGTGTACAAATGATAAACTAAACAAGTACATAATGAAATTGCACACAGCAACAGCATCTTATTCTAAACTATCATCGTATCTTTCGGCGTACCTCAGCGATGGTAAAATATCCGATGAGGAGTTCGCAACGATAATGGAAACTTATCATGAGGTATTCAAAGTGGATTCTAATGATAAAGTGGAGGGTTGAATTTCCGCTCTATTAAAATAATAATAATAATAATAATAATAATAATAATAATAATAATAATAATAATAATAATAATAATGTCATCGTTAGAATTACTTCAGCAGATCGTCACTAATACGACGCCGTCAAAAGCTACTATGATATCATTAAGTTCAACCAATCCTGAATTTAGCGTTAATTTTCCAACTGCAATTCCAGCAAAGGAAATAGCATTAGCGCAACTGCGCGTTTATAATAGTTGGCCAAATATCAGGTCAAAACCGTTTGGTGGACAACCAGCAAATAATTCACTGGTATTTGCGAATAAGAATAAACCGGATGGAACACCTGATTGGCAAGTTGTTGGAATTTCAACGGGCAGTTATCAAATAGACCAGATTAATGATGAGTTCCAACGCAGAATTAGATCTATCACAGGGAAAGAATCTAAAATAGCGATCACTGTTTACGAACCAACACTATCAGCGGTGATTGAAATAAATTCTCCTGATTATCTCGTAGACATCTATCAAAGTTCGATTAGATCTGTGTTAGGATGGCCTGAAGTTGCACCTGTTTATAACGGCGTTTCAGAACCAACTAAAAATGAATTTAAAACAAACGAAAACAAATTCATTAAAAATCCAGAATATCCAGATAAACATCCATGGCGTTATATAAGATTTGGATTTGATCCAAATAACGATACATATTACTTTACCGATCTTGATGGTAAAAGGATCCCCAAGATAACTAGATCATGTTGTTGTTGTAGGGCTTAACGCCATTTTTCAGCACACGATAGGCTATACATGGCGGCTAGTATTTTGTTTATTTTTATATTAAATATACACTCATTATATAATGAATTTTGAAAATATCAATGTCATTGTTTCTGCGATTAAAAAATTACAACATAACGGTATCAATGTATCTGACAATCTTAATGCTGAAAAGATTCTATGCGATTTTGACTCATTACAACAACGAAAGAACGAGAACAGATTCACGCTATCGGCTGATTATAAATTCATGAAAATTATCCAACAAGGAATGTTAAAGTCACTGGCAACTGTCACTGATGATCAGGTAAAGTTGTTTGTGCCTCTCTCAAACGCTATTGACAAAATCAAATTAGAATTATCTCATGAATACGAACAGAAAAAGATTATGAACTTTCGTATAAGACAGTTAAGAGAGCATTGTGAAAATACGAGTGAAAATGCCAGCGATAATGATGGACCATTGACTGTGATAATAGCTAAACAAAATCCTTGGGAAAACTAACATATTCTGCTTAGTATAATGCAACCTACACGCGTGGATATTGACAAGTATTGTATCAAAGAACCAACCATTATGTTTCAGTAGGTATCATATATTTGGATATTTTTTGTTTCGCATTGTGGATACCTCATATTGACAAGGATATTGTATCAAAGAACCAACCATTATGTTTCAGTAGGCATCATAGACAAGAACAATATTGCCCGTGCTTGTTGTGCAAAGTTTTTCGTTGAGTTTGCTAGTTTTCGTTGGGTCAAAACCCCAGGAAGGTTAACGGGAATTAACATTAGATTTTAAATTTGTTGATCAAAAACTGGTTTTTTCCAGTTCTTTTGCTCGTATTGTGTAGATTTATGATCATTTTTCTAGCGAATTACGATAAAAATCCGGAAAAAAACCAGTTTTTCATCAACAAATTTAAAATCCAATGTTAATTCCCGTTAACCTTCCTGGGATTTTGACCCTCAGAATTTGTCAAAATCTGATTGATTTTCACTGATTTTTGGTCATTTTTCATATAAAAAACGAGATTTTCGAACAAAAAAACGCGGTTTTCAGAACAAAATCAACGAAATAAAAAAAAATTAAATAAAATTATTTTTATTTGCAGTACATGAGATACATAACCAAATTCAATGAAATGTTTTTACAATCAAAAGTATGGGCAATCAGGATAGCTTTTGACATTAGCTCGCATCTAGTATAAGCGGACAACTACGATATTTATCATTATGCTTGACGGTGTTATCTCGCTTAATCATTTGGTAACATTAAAAATACGGTAGACTAAACGTATTGAAATCTTATTTTTTGTGCAAATCTTCTGGAAAAGGCAGATTTCTGTATATTTTCTGCCACGTATTGTACCGATTGTGGTACTATGTCAAAATATTTGGCAGCAGAATTAATTGATCTAAACACAATTTCTTCCCCAGTCTCTGTATTTACGGATTTAATAGCTCTCTTTCTGTATAATGTACACCTTCCTGTGTTTCCGGATTTACAATTTTGACTCTGTGTAGTAATTCGTAGATTTCCAAGTGAGTTGTCAAGTTTATCACCACTGATGTGATCAACTACATATCCATCTTTGATTAGTCCAAAATAACACTCGTAGGTAAATATATGTGATAAATATCTTTTTTTCTTGCCATTAGTAGTAAATCTAAGATAACAGTATTATCAATACTACCGACTGGTTTTTTCAATCTGCAGTTTCTAATCACACCTTCTCGAGATGCTTCATAATTGGTAATGATTGGATGTGACACAAACTCATTTTGCTCCATTTATATACATAATACTATTTGTTTAAATCATTGTTTTGAAAATCTAGCCAGATAATCTTTTTCGGTCTTTATAGGAGAATCAGTGTTATATTTTTTATCGTAATATCGTTTCAGCTCTCTGTACTTTTTACCACCGCATTGCGCGCACAATTTTGTTTTTCCTCTGACTCCAGCACTACACACCATACACGGTTTTGGTCCTAGACTCCCATTTCTGACTCATTGCATATGATAACTACAGTATTCATTCACACATGCTCTGTTACACGGAGACGTATAACCGATTTTTAACCAGTTGCAGTGATTTGGTTGAATCATATACAAAAGATTAACGTTCAATTAAATATATGTTTTGCCCTAATTATAATATGGAAGAATTATCCGTGATTGAACCCTACGCAACCAGATTCGATCTTGACAGACTACCTGAGTATAAATTTAGTATTTCGATGCAGGATCTAGCTTTAACTAATAAAGATGTAACTAAACGTATCCGTGAGGCCAAGAAGGAATTTCGTGACGATAGTGCGGTTCATGCATGGTCAACATTCAGAGTTGGAAATGTTTCTGATACGATGAATGACAAACGAGGAAGAATAATCATTAACCACCTTGATAATCAAAAATATTTTATTTTAATAAAATTTATTGTAAATACAGAAGAAGATATTTGGATTATTCGTGACAATCGCGATCCCGTCCGCGTGCAGTCAGGAAATAACATCTTCTTGAGTAATAAATCCAAACCAGGAATACTAACTGGTATAGATAAACCGTATTATGAGCGATCGTACCCTGTAACTGCTGTTGTCTATGGAATATTTCCGCTGAATAATAAACCTAGTGTTGGGGATCTCAAACCGATGAGATTGTCATCACCGTTGACAGCATCAACGAGGATAAACTGCGTAGCTGAGCGAGTTACAGAACACTTTACAAACGCGATACGTGGTAATGGTTTAACGGATTTAAGACGTAAAAAAATAAATGCATGGGCAGAGTCGGTTAATGATACCGGAGCGTCTATCAAAGATGTTGCTTAGCTAGAGAAGAAATTAAGACATCCAATAGCAGTAAAAACATTAACCGGAGAGATTTTGTACAAACCGAAATATATAAAAAATGGAGCTCCGATAGATATTATTGATCATAACGCGCACGCATGGACTGCTGCAGTAACAATATTTCCACGAGATAGAAAGATTAAATTTTATGACGGTGATATCTTTGATTTTATTAAAAATATTAGTAAAACCGATCCTGTTTCTGTTTGGTTATTTCAGAGTTCGAAATATGATCATTACGATCAATTTGTACGACCTAACGGTGATATTTATCGTACAGAATCTCTCCATGAGGAAATGGAACATCTTGCACTGAAATATACCTCTGATGATGTCATAGTTAGACAATTACTGAATAACTGTTTTACTGTTCCATCAGTCGCTGCTCATTTCGCTCAGGAGAAAAATTCATGGAAAACGACACGATCGGAATTTTTTGAAGATGTCAGGAAAAGTTGTATAGAATATGGGCACGGTGGAATATGGAACACCAAATACGATTATAGTGATGTTATCTCGGTTGATATGGTAGCATGTTATCCTGGAAGTTTTCTTGGATATGGAGCATGTTCTAAATACTTTAAGAGATTCGGACATCCTACACATGAGATGACCAGGGTTGCAATAAACGGACCCTTACCAGATTTTGACTTAACAGGATTTGCTCACGTAGAATCATTCAAGTTTAGAGAAGATCTCCATGCGATTACTTATATTTGGTTCGGAAGACATTTTTCAGAAAAATGTTGGGTTCCGATAGTACTATTGCGATATATACTTGATGCTGGATTTTTAATATCGTTGAGAGTAACTGAAGCGATTATATCATACCGCGTGCAGAAGCAAGTTTGGTTGCCAGAACCTGATGTATTTGATGCTAAACACGATGAAAAACTTGCAAAAGATCTTGGTAGAAAAATAATCGGTAAGTTTACTCAAGGAGGATCACATGATCATAAACGAGCGTGTACAAGATTGATTATGGACGATGCTGAATTAGATTTTATAATCGCTGATACAACGGAGAAAAACACATTTATAAACAGATGTAATGCTTATTTATCAGATGGAACAAAACTAGGTACGATTGTGAGCTATCTTGATGGCGACTCACCACAATTTACTCATTTAAGATCTTCGATGTTAGCTTATGTTTCGATAAATCTATTGTCGATGATAAATAGATTTCCTCGTTACGCTGTTAGAGTTGCTACGGATTCATTTTATATACACAAAAAATATAAGGATTTATTAAAACTCGGTAATGGTGAATGGGGAGCATGGAGGATAAAACAAGAAAATATACTTAGTTATTCTGAATCTGCCGACTTTGAAATTGCGGAGACATATTACAGAAATAATAATCAAATATCAAAGTCATCTGCACCATCTGTGTATGATCCTGTGGCTAGACATAAGACCGTTTATCTTAATGGGTGTGGTGGTTCAGGTAAAACAACTCGTGCGATTACCGTATTTATGAATAATAACTCAGATATAATTGTTTTGACACCTACACATAAACATGCTAGAGAAATAAAAGAACGAGAAGTAAAATCATGTACATATCATAGTTTCTTTAGATAGTGCGGAGACACGTGGACTCCTGAGCGAATGGGTGAAAAATATATACCCAAGTATATTATATGGGATGAGATATGCACGGTGTCGTTAGAAACACTAAAACCATTTCTTGATTGGTTGTTATTGAAGAATACTGCTGTGATTATGTGTGGCGATCATGGTCAACCATCACCCTTTGTTGGACAGTCTCCACATGAATGGTTAAAGAATAACGTAGATTATTATGAAGAAATAAATGATGACCATAGAGCTATTGATGAACCGCTGAAAGAGCTTAAAAGATTAATCAGACTACAGCCAGATCAAATACAATGCGAGATTCTGCGTAAAGTAATTGCAGAAACTCCTATGAATGAATTTTGGACTTTATTGAGGCCTGCTGATTTGATAGTCGCAAGTAGAAAAATAGTTCGTGATGAACTACAAAAGAAATTATTTACGTTACATAAGGAAAAGTTTTCGGATCTACCCGTACCTTTGTGTTATCGCCCAGCAGATACTCGACAGCAGAATGTTGAAGTTGAGATTCCTAGTGGAGACACTGTCCGAGTACAAAATCTTGTCTTGAATGATATCGTGTTGGTTGCTGTTGACGTTGTTGAGAGCGCGTTAAACATGGATAAATCGCCATGGACGTTAGGATACGCTATAACGATTCACTCGTCGCAGGGATTAACTATTACTGATACTAGTATTTGGATCGTCGATGATCGTATTGAGTGGTCAAATTTAGTTTATCTCGCAGTGTCTCGTGTCAGAAGAATAACTCACCTACATAGGGTTGTTATAGATTACGTGATAGCTGAGGAAATCACTAATGACGCTGCTGTAATAAGGAAAAAAAATAGCGGGTTATAAACAGTGTGACAAAAAAAATAAGCGTGACTTTGATATTGATACTGAATTTATTATAACACTAAAACAACTGCAGAATAATCGTTGTGCAAGCTGTAACACGATAATGTTATGGCAATATTCAAATAATAATCCAAGACAATTTACCGTAGACAGAACTAATAGTGATCCTGGTCATACACGTGAAAATGTGGTGCTGACCTGTCTTGCGTGTAATCGACGCAGAGGTGCTAGTTTACATAAGTGAACTTGGTGGCAATTGTGTATCTGTAGGAATTACTTGTAATTGTTCACGTACAAATCCACGTTGAGGGGCAGTAGAATCTAGTCTGTAGATTGCAGGTCTTCCAGTGGATCTAACCACGCTAGAAATTGTATGTGTAGTCACGCTCCAGATAGGATCGGTTGCTCTTTTTTTACCACCTTCAAGTTCGCCAGGTTCATATAAATATCTTACAATTACATTACCTAATACTGGTTGAGAGAAAGATTCACGTCGTTGTATTGGTATATATTTTTTTTTGATCGCATTAGAAGGTTTCATGGAAGTTGCACGAGTAATTTCATTATTCAACGCAGTTATCACACTCGGTAATCTTGCAACCCATTCACGAGATCTATCCTTAAAGTCAGCGGATATTTCCCTTGCATATTGGTATCCAAATAACCGCTCAGCAAGTGTTCTATTAAATCGTTAAACGATTGCCTGACCACGATGAATTTCAGTATGTCCTCGTCTGATTTTAATGTTGTGCTTGTTCATCAACGATGATACTGCTCCAAGAAATTCTTTACCAGGATCAACTTGTAATAACCGTGGCCATCGTAGACCACCACGTTGATAAATGCGCTCAAACGCAGATGCAACTTCAGATGTGTCTTTGTTGATAATGGCTCCGCTTCTTTGTATCTACTCCCAACATCAACGACAGTTAACGCGTATCTATACGTGTATTGACGTCTACGTGTTTTAATGGTATCGTGTGGTAAAAACAAAATATCTGCTTGATGAACTTCATTAGGAACGCTAACATCAAAATGCGCGTACTGAATTATTTTAGGTGGACTCAGGAAGATTTGCCATATTGCCTGTCGTGCTAACCATGATGCAGCAACATCACGTGAAACTTTTGCTGCTTCGGCGAGTTTACTAATCGCTGCTTTACCTCTCCAATACCCTCTCGGGAATAATAAACAGATTCCATTATGATAGTTATATAATTTAATTGCCAGCCCCTAGCACTAGTTTACCTTTCATAGCAGTTTTTACTAGAAAGCTAGCGAGAGATTCTCTGAAAGATTTATTAGGTATAGAATTTAATGCGTGAATCAATTTCACATCTGCGAGATGTCGTTGTTGCAAATCCTTACTTTTATACGCGACATCATGAACGTGACACGCTTGATCAATTGCGTTTATTGGATACTCTCCTGGTTTGGTTGATCTCGTTCGTCAAGTCGGATATCAAGTCGAGTTCCTGGACAACAATAATTATATCCGGGTAAATGTTTCTCACCAGGGTATTTAGCCCATGGAGTTCCTGGTAATTTTCCTAATAAAGCAGCGATATCACCACCTGTCTATGTTGCAAGAGGAATAAATTTATATTTCTTGGTGCCACATTTCACACATTTGCCTGTAAGTGCGCGTCTTTTATTTTTTGTTGTTATTGTCGTTAATTCAGTAGTAGGTGTAGATGCTCTGCATCGAACGCAATATAAACTCATATTATTTATTATATGGATATAATTGACTTTTCTGCGACACGAAAACAAGAGCCAGTAAAACATCACCCGGCGCTTCCGAATTCCATTAGAATGATTATAATAAGCCCATCTGGAAGTGGAAAGACGCAATTATTGCTCATTCTAATAATGAGATGGCTAAAGTGGAACAAACTGTATTTAGTAGTGCCATCTGTAGATGATCAACGATGCTATGAAGTACTTAAGGATTTTAATAAAAATTCAAAACTACTGGACGAAGACGGCAACGATATTATTGATTTTATAACAGATATTGATGAAGCACCATCTGTAGATGATCTAGATGGATTCATTAATAATTTAGTAGTGTATGATGATATTATGCTGGACAAACAATCAAATCCAGCAAGAATATTTTCTCGAGGTAGACATAAAAACACGGATGTGATTTATGTTACTCAGAGATATACACAAATTCCAAAAGTAATCAGAGACAACTGCAATATTTTGGTTGTATTTAATGGCGTAGATAATTATACTCTGCAGAATATTTATTATACTTGGTGTTCAGGCGATATGGATATGATTAAATTTAAAAACTTCTTTTCAAAAGCACAAGCTGTTCCGTTTGGTTTTATAACGATAAATTTACATGATCCAAGATCCAGATATCGAATAGGTCTTGATAAACTATTTGGTTAATTACAGCAGCAGGGAGGGTGAACGACAAAAATTGATTGACCCGCGAGTAAACGAATCGCATAAAAATCTGAAAAAAAATACGTCAACAAAAAGTAACGGAAATGAGCTAACCTAAACTGTATGGAAATAATAAAAGTTATAGGCTTCGGTTTATGTTATTGACCTCTTTTTTCAGCCCCTGTAGGAACCTTTATTTTTTATAAATAAAGTCTCTGCAAAGTTGTAGGGTTCACCCTTCCTGCTGCTCATGCTGCACGAGTAAAGTGCCTACAATGGGAAAACCGATATACCTTGAGTGCACAGGCAGTGTATGGCTACATGGCCTGTGTATAAATTACCTTGTCGTAGAGTAAAACATCACATTACGAAGAGTCTTGCCAGTGAGTAGTACACGTTATGACGCGCGATCTCCAGCTGTAGATGTATGTGAGTTTAATGTCATTTTCCTATTTGTAATCTAGGATATAATTGTTTAACTATCATATTTATCTTGTATTTTAGGTAATTCCGACTTGTGTCGTATAATGCAATGTTATAGGTTGTTTTCTAGCTTACCTGCATCTAACTTAACAGAACGATTATATTCGCAATAATGTTGCATTTATTAAGGAAATAGAAGGTGTTACGTTAACTACTATAAGATTCTTGTCAGAAAGAGGTTCACTTCTGAACCTGATTATCACGTTGCACAGTAGTCCCGACAATATAATTTGTATAAAATAATTAACTCACGTTTACATTACATAACGTCATTACGTGCTGTTATACATGACCATGTCATTTGCAGTACAAGGATTCGGATATTATATTTTCAGCTGACTGATTGAATGAGTGATTGATTGACCAGCTGTAGAGCTGAATGATTGGTGATTGATTGATCGATGGCCAGTGACTGGTGAATGGTGACTGGTAAATGCTGAGCTTAGTGCGGAAGGAGTGAAGAGGGACAGAGTGATAGTTATGCTGTATCTCCGTATATGCACCGTACTGTAGGTGTTGTTTAGCCGTGGTGCTAATTTGGGTGGTGTTATACCCAGTGTACTGATGTCGGTGGTGACGTTGTCCCGGAAGAAAATAAAGGTCATCACGTAGTGAAGAACCATGGCTACAGAAAACAAGAGATTTTACGGATCTTTACGCAGACCAGGAGGAGCAGACCGTTCGTGGTGGCTTCTCAACCTGTCGACAGAGCGTTGGGGCTAAGAGGACCTTTCGGATTTGTGTTCGACTCCGCAAGATATATGTCCCAATATTTCATATAATATTTCACTATCTGAGTGAAAACTCATATTTCACTGTTTGAGTGAAATCTGACCCGTTAGGTGCGGTCTGTCTGACCTAGTTGGGATTTTCTGTTGACTTTTGAGTGAGGCGGGCACCAGGGGTATACTACTTAAAACACTAAGTCATAGTATAAGCTACTGTTTATATCC
The DNA here is from genome assembly GCA_016617855.1 of Megalonaias nervosa. Taxonomy (NCBI): domain Eukaryota; kingdom Metazoa; phylum Mollusca; class Bivalvia; order Unionida; family Unionidae; genus Megalonaias; species Megalonaias nervosa. The sequence goes on from JAECUM010059777.1 coordinate 14,594, forward strand.
AAAATACACACTAGTTCCGTTCGCCTCTCCAAATTCTACACTTATGTTTAACAATTTTGATCACTATATTTGTCCACACAAAATATCTATCCATCCATTATGTCTATTAGGTATCCTTTCTCTTCACTCCCCATCTTGTATATCTCTGTCTGATTCTTATTTCCAACTACATCTTATCTCTGCTGTCCTTTCTTCTTTCTCTACCCTCCTGCTTTTCGTTCAGCTTTGTGTCATTCTGCCTTCTGCTTTCTCTGCTCCACACTCTATCTGGTATCTATCTATATACACATATCGTAATCCCACACCCTTTCCCAGCATACAGAATATGATTGGCTAACCATTACGAGATAAATAAAAGCTCCCTTCCCCAGATCATACCGTAACTAAATGGTGCTGAAACAGCAGGAATATGACCCAGTTATTCAGATATGTCATGATACTAACCTACTTACCCAGATTTGTCAAAACCTTCCTGGAACCCAAAAACTTTAATTGCTATTGGTATGTTATCACAGCCAACTTACATTAGTTTCAATGATGCTGATATAGTTACCCAGATTTATCATTGCTTCCCAATAATCTGTGTCTGAAATTCCCATATTCACACACCCCATATATTACTAGTTAGAAACCTGATACTGGTACTGCTATATATTTTACTTTTTCCCCACACTATAATCCCTTCTGTTTTATGTGCTAACAATCCCTTTGGTCATAGAAATCTCATATTTCACTATTTGAGTGAAACCTCATCATATTTCACTATTTGAATGAAAACGTGTCATATTTCATTATTTGAATGAACTATATCATTTTCATGTGGAAATTGTCAATGTTTACATGAATCATTTTTTTCCGTTGTTTGTGTGGAATCACTTTAAATCATTAATCATTGTATCTTTTTACAATTTGAGTTGTTTTTTTTTCTTGTATATCAGTTCTCATCTTGCTTAAATTGCAATATATTATCAGGTTCGTGCATATTTTCTTAAATATCCAATATTTGTATTTTGTGTGCGCACGAATCAAATAGTATTTCTCATTTAATCATTTATACATAAACATTGTATATTTGATACCATCAAAATTGTTCTTTGTTATACTCCGACCCCAATCTGGTTATCTTGTTACATGCATCACTATTGACTTCTGTAAACATCTTTTTTTGTTATCAAAAATCTCTCCAATTCTATCCTTTCGTAAATTTAGGATATTTTATACAATTCTTAATCCTCGCTTGTTAAGGACGTTATTTATCTGTGACATGTATCAAATGATTAGGGCCTTCCATCTACCGTGATCTGTGATAAGACTTTAGTGTGGATGAAAAACGAACGCCCTCGCTATGTTTTTTGTTCACTATAGTTCCGGAGAACTATTGTTTTCAACGGGTTTAAATTTGGCAGAACTGTTTTCCCAGTGGACTATGTTCTTGGGATGTACCTGCCATCTTTTGCTTATTGCCTTTCAAAGCTCTCCAGTGTGGCTGAGACTGCGATGGAAGGAAAGAAGGTATCATTCGTGTCTTGATTGCGGACTTCTTCAGCCTGGTCATTAAAGAGAAGATAGAGGCCATGCAGGGCTATACACTATGATAATTACCCGTACAAATGGCGCACGTAGCCTGTACAGGTAAAGTATTAATACTTACGAAGTATCGGCTATGATACCAATTCTAATAAAGTGTTGCCTTTCGGGAAGGCCAATAGACTGCCTATACAGGAATGATCCCCTAGCGTGGTTTATCTTAAATATGAGGTGGACGCTACTACAAACCAATGCATAGAAAACTTATTGTGACGTATTCTTGCCATGTGTACGCTCCAATATCCATTGTAAGATATAGAAAGGATAAATAAATTTCTGTATAAGAGAAACCAGTAAAGCGTCACGATATATCTTTGAAATGGATGCTAAGACCAAATAATACTGAAATCTTACAGGTATGTACCTAAAATTATACTGCAATATTATAGATGTTTTCTATATCACACACCAGAACTGTACCTATTAAATACGGCAATAGCAATGTGAGGTCGATGCTATTGCGATCAGTGCAGATATGTACAAATGGCGCCTTTGAATGTGAGGATGGCGATGTAGTAACACTACAAAGACAGAAAGTTTGTCGTCGACGAAAGAGTGAACAGAAAAAATTGGTAATGTATAAATGGAGTATTCTTTCCTACGAAGATGAAAGTCCTCCAACCTGCTTTAAACTAGAAAACTTCCTAAATGCTTATATGGATTATGCGACGCCTCTGTGTGTGTGTGTGTGTGTGTGTGTGTGTGTGTGTGTGTGTGTGTAGAGCAAGCTACTCCGCCATACAGGAGGAGTAAATGAAGAATTCACGGGATTTGGTGCCAGTCATTGCATCAATGGGCGGTCACCCTATCTAATTGCTACATATGTTGGCAGATAACTTTGAGCCCTTTAGTTAAAATGTTTTAGTCTGGGAGGGCTGGATTTGCGAAGTAGTAGTAGTTCTCCTAAGGCATTAAGATTCGTTAACGGATGTTAAGAAAAAAACAAAAACACTAAAACTAATTGCAGAGAATGTTTATATAGAACTTTAGCCATGTTAAGCAATGTCTCTCAATTTAAAGCCAGACATAAAAGTCATTTTTCTGAAAACAGATATTTGGCAGAATTACAATAAACAGATATATGAGAATAAAGTAACAGTACATCACCTGACATGAAGACATAGAGGTCCAGTACACAACGAATGTAGCAAGGGATATAAACACCCAAAAACATATTACAGTGTTCCCTCACAGTTTTTCGGGACACAATCTACATCTGATTATATTAGCACTGGCAACTAAAGGTCCAGAAATAGATGTTCAACTATTTTCCAACAATGACGAAAAAAGATTACATTTATTAAGAAGGTTGTAAAGTGAATACAAAACAACCGTTTAAATTAAAAGAACGGAAATACTGGTATCATCATTGGATGAGCTAGTAAAGAACATAGATTACGACTAGTTTTATGAAGCACTATAACGTTTAGCATAAATACAGTCAAAATATTTAAGAAAGGATACGTCATATTATAAAGCTATGGATTCAATTAGCAAATCCAAGGAATCAGAACGAAAAGTTGAGTTCAACATTTACAAACGCAGCTGTAACGGAAAAAAGGTTATCGCTATTTTCAAGATGTCATGGAAACTTTTCAGCTAGTATTTTAGGTGATATTTATGATTATTATCCTTAAAAGGACACTTTGTTTTTGTATGGAAAATTACGAAATCTTTGTATGAATAACTGTGAACGGAATCCGGTTCGTTATTTCTCAGCTTCAGGATTTGAACATGGTCCTAGCCTAAAAACGACAAAACAGAAGTGTTATATGATTTACGAGATAGTTTGGACGGTTGAAGCCAGGATTAGAGGATTCCAAATGATAGGCCAAAATTGGCCATAAGCATTATGCTGATGTAAAGAAGCAGTTAAAGTGTTAAGCAATCTAATCCAAATAAGGATTATGGGGAAATATATTTTAAACAAGGAAAACAACATAAGCATGTATTTAGTTTTCGAAGTTGATCTCCATACTATCCATACGCGACTGAAAAAAATAGTTCCAAAAGAATATGATTTATCACTACTTCAAAAGCAACTGATCCGTGGAAATAAAGGTCACTTCGTGTGTTAAGCATAACTAAGCTACTAATAACAAAGGCCTACAAACTTATGTTACACAATGACTTTGTTTCTTTAGAAAATCAAAAAACAAGGCAAATGTCTTGTTGTCATAGATTAAAAGGAACTACAAGTGATACTAATAACATCTTGAGATGCACATTAAGTCAAACTAACAAAGGTCATTTGACGGTGCATAACACAAAGGAAGTTAACAAACGATGACAGGAGAGCTGGAGAGGAGACGTTATTTGCAAGTAATTATATTTTACGCTTCTAACCATTCCAGAATAAAATTAATGATCTAAATTAAATGAAATTTGTTTCAGTTCTAAACTGAAGTAGCATCTTATTTCGCACAATTGCATATCTAAAAGACCTTTAACCGTATGTGGAAGTTTTAATGCTTGACACATCTAAATGCCGTAAGTTGAAGTTTTTATGCTTGGAACATCAACATGGCTTATGTACAAGTTTTATTGCGTAGGACATATAAATGCATTATGTTGAAGTTGTAATGCTTGGAATATTTGAACTCAGAAATATTGACGTTTTATTGTGTAGGACATCTAAATGCCGTATGTTGAAGATTATAACGTGGAACACTCAAGCGTGACAATCTGTGAGTCAATGTCCAGAAAGGAAAATGTCATTTAATAAAATAAAAAAAAATATATATATCATTCATGAAACTAATAAAATTAAAGGTACGAGGAATTGTCCCTAGTGGAACCCTTTGAATTTACGTCCAGCTACTCAAGACATTCTTCGTCCTACGATATCATAGATAGCTCAGTAAAAGACTGCTGAGCCCCCAGCCGTTAGCTTTTAAATAAGAGTATCATGTGGGAGTCGGTAAACAAGTTTAGATAAATCCATCTCAACTTCAGCTACATGTTTATTTTCGTCAAAAGCCTTCCTCCGATTCTTTTGAATGCACGTAAAAGAGTAGTCTGGCCTCCAAGATCTTTTCGAAAAGGAACCAAAAAGATGTTAAATATATACTCAAAATATGACGCCAACTGGGTTTCATTGACTTTTCAAACATTCCGGATATAATGGGTAAAATAGCAATTAGTGTGTAGTTATTTTTATCACGAGAATTGTTCTCATTGAAAACTGGGGCTAATGATTCTTTCTTCAGGAAAATATTAGACTCTTGTAGCGTTTTGGTAATTAGATCTCTAACAAAGTCCAGCAAAGACTGGTGCTCCAGCTTTTAAATCTCACTCCACACATTCAAGCTTCCCCCACCCCACCCACTTTGCTTTCCGAATTTAAGCTACTAGAATTAATGACGCAGTTTGTATTCCTTATACTCTGTCAAATTTCTAAAATGAATTGCAAGCAAGTTTATATCCCTTTCACAGTATTCGGTTTTGCAAACTGGATATAACTCTTTGATAATCGTCGATCGGTTTCCCTCGACATGCTGCTTGTTTTGGTTCCTCTCCACAGTTTCATACTTTCCAGAGGTTTGATTTATTTCTATCTTCCTTTCCTCACTGGTTGTCCTGTACCTTGTAAAACGATTTTAGGCATTGTTAAAACAACTTTAAATTCCCATTAGTTGCATGTATTAATTACGGTGTAATTTAGATTATTAGAGACCGCTAGACTTTGTTTAACAGATTGGTCTTTTACATACGAGTATTTGGGATTGTTTATATTTCCTAAATGGTATGCACTAGAATATAGGACTGTCTCTCTCTCTGTGTCAATGGAAGACAATATTGTTTGAATGTAGGGTTATTGTTTTTATATCATGTGAATGTAGGGTGTTGGTTTTTATGGATGATATCGTGTCCGCTTTAGTCTACCTGTGCATATAGGGGTCGGGCGGATGTGGGGAACTTGCAGAGGAAACATCAAAATGCATGCACTAAAAGGAAACACACAACTATTTACTTCACATAGATTGATCGTACTTGCTCCATGGACATATTTGTTATGCCAGATATGAATTTATAATGCCTGCGCAACATCATTGCACTCTTTATATAGTAGGTTCAACACAAATCTGTTCAAATTTTTACTATTAATATCAGCAGCTAAAATTAGACTCGACAATTGAAGCAGCACCACTTTAAACATTTTTCCATAATTTTTCTTTGCATTTGTTTTTTTCTTTTATGTTCTCTATTACTGAAAATGTAAATGATAATAATTACAATAAAGTTGTGTTAAATGTAAAAAGCCTGAAAACAGCGTTTAAAGAGGGTCCTACCTAGGTATTTCCCCGTTTGAAAATAGAGCTTGACAGCAACTAACGTGGCCAAATGACGCCTCACAGTTTATTCGGATGTGCAACAAGCATGTAGTCATGGAGAGTGTGTATTTTGGTGCTTTCTCGTTAATTTCTGTGTAAGAAAAGACAATGCTGTTGACGATGGGACGAAATGAAAGACGAAACACAGCAAGGATAAGACTATGTACAAAACATTTGTCGTTTCTTTCATCAATGTATAATTTCTAACAAGACTGCCGCCATGGGAACCTCTAGCATTGTCATCTTTGTGCAGTCTCTTATATTCTTAATGTCTTTATGTTGTTAAAATTGGTACGTTGGCAAAGTGAATAAGATATGTCTCTCCCACTGTACTTTGAAATACTAGCATTAATTTTGACACAGTACGCTAGACACGCATTATCGCTTAAAGCTCACTTTCATGTATACCGTTGCATGTATGGTCATATTATTTTGTGTACGGGTTCATATTTAACATTAATGTTAACACCCATAAAACATCAGTTCTGCAAATTGTCTATGCCAAGGTAGGTGTTTTTGGGAGAGTTGAGGGGGACATGTACTGCACAAGGAGTAAAGGCAAGGCTTCATTCAATATAATTTCCTGCTGGTTCATTCTTAGCTCAACCTTTTAATTTGTATCCAGAATCATAACAGAGTGAAAATAGAAAGGCGTTTCATTTTTTATATTTTATATTTATGTCTATTTGTTCAATCAGAACAAACAAAATATGTATACTCAGATGAGTTGGCTAGCTAATGTTCATTAGCAGTCTGAAAGTGACAAATTTCTTAGGTAATGTCAGCTGTTTTAGGTTTATGTTCTGCAATGTTTTGTGCACATTTTCCCAGTAAACCTGAGCAACATAATTCTTTCTTAATTCAAACTAACATAGCATACAACTCGAATGTATATTCGCACAGTACATGTGGGAAACATGATTCTTTCTTAATTCAAAGTAGCAAAGCAAGTATATATATATATATATATATATATATATATATATATATAAAGAATACAAATCATATGGCGAATAACAGTCCTTTTAAGTGCACTGGATCCAGCAAGGAATCACGTGTGTCAGGGATTGATTAAGATAAATGCAATAAACTGACAACGAACAGTGCAAAACTGGTATCTAACTAGCCTCGGCGCTTTCGACTTTTAATGAGTCTCTTTCAAAGGCATATACAAAACATAGACAAGACAAACAAATATAAAAGGAAACCCGTAGTGTTGCAAAAATTTACATGGCTGTTTCTACAGAAATTAAACTTTTAAATGTGTTATGTTTCAACTAGTTTATATCAACTTGTTGCAGATACTGGAAAATATTTTTTGCGGATACTGGAAAATATTTGTATTAGCCTAGAAATCGATGAGCCGTAACGACATCTGTTATTTTGTATATTTGTATGTAAGCGCAAATTATATCCCGGATATTTCATTGTTAAAGTAGTAATTGTAGACTATTAAGCAAATTTAGAGAATTTTTTTTTTTTTTTTAAACGAAAATGTGTTGGCTGCAAAGATAATTTTATTTGTGCATGGCTGTCTTTTTTTAGTCTTCTTGGTTTAAACCACTTGGTTCCAAAGTGCTAAGGCGACGTATCCAGTAAGATTCCTTTTCTTTCCTGGTTTCGGAACTCCACTTGGAGTTGTTAGCAATTGCAATAAGTGTTATATCACTGAAAGTGTGGCCAGGGAAGGAGAAGTATTCTGAGACCTGGCTTCCGTACAGCTTCTTTGTCATCCAGTCAGATCTATGTAGGTTGATGCTTTTGTGTAGCTTTTCAGTTTCTTCGACACACTATAGGCTACAGATCATACATGTGATGAGATAAATTACATTCTCTGTTATGCACGTTTTGTTTGGACCATGTATGTTTGTTTTTTCTCTAGTCACTGTGCTAGTTAATACTTCCGAACAAACCTGTAGTAGCCTACCAGAGACGAAAAAACCTCAAGGACATCAGAGTCGGGGCGAAGCTAACGCCATTCACTAGTCAAGACCACTCTAGTCAATCTGACCCCTGTGGCGATAAAAGATGCAAAACCTGTCAACATACGATAAAGACCAGGACATTAAAAACAAAATTCTGGAATATTAAAGAAAATCTGAATTATCAATTGCATCTACATGGAAAAGCTATAATTCACGGACTAGCCTCTAACTGTTGGCAGGCCATGTTATAATTATTATAATCCAGAGACACCGCTTGCAATGTGAATACTTTTAGCAAATGACAATCGTTCTAATAGCCTTTGTGAAATTCAGTACACGGCTGTTAATACAAAATAAACACAGTGGAACAATTTAATGTTTGCATGGTGTTTTGTAATTCCATAAATCCGCCTCAAACCTGTAATGATTGTGTTGGGTATACATTATGCCGAGTTTATCTAATTCGAATATCTTTTTATTCGTCCCCATTGCATTGATCGGTTGCCGTGAGGGTAGTCTTTTAAATTTTGTCGACACGCTGAATTACGCAATGGAATAAATAAGAAGGGACTCTGCAGATACCGTTTATGTCGCCATGGTGGCAAATGTGATACAATTGTGCTGGCGAAATTCCCTCCCTGATAAAAAAATATACCAATAACAGGACATTTCTAAGTTAAGTTTTAAAACGTCTTTGCGCGCTTCTTTTTTCCCAATACTTACTACACGTACATTAAAAATATATAACCCTACGGAATTTACTGCATCATTATTAAATGAGATAAAATGTTACAAATAAGGATAGGAAACTTACAGTTTTGTTGACAAAAGAAAGTCATGAAATATTTACAACAATTCATTACAACTGTGAATGTAATTAGACAGTGAGAAAAATACGAAACAATATATGGATAACATAAACATTTCTATTTTTATTAAATTGAAATCAACTTCCGCGTTTTCCTTGTCTCTGCGCTATCTTTTAAGGTGTTTAGCAGACCCAACCAATCGAGCATGCCAATGTTCAAAAGCTTCTTGCCGCCAAAAAGATGGATTAATGAAGTAAACATAGGCAAGATATATGAGTATGGATGACTTCCTTGCAGCAATCTGAGTTATTGCATCATTTAATAGAAATT
>JAECUM010059781.1:0-20363 GCA_016617855.1 Megalonaias nervosa
CAGGGATTTAGGAGATGAGTGTGACCTTTTGACCTTCACAGAGAGAGAGAGAGAGAGAGAGAGTGAGAGTGAGAGTGATGTAAACTAGACACTTGTCCTAGTTTGCAATTTGTCAGGCATCCAGACTTTATGTGTGAAGTTAAAGCTTAGTTGATGAAGATTCTTTGGCCTGTGGAAAGCATCAGTCAGATTGAATACATAGATCCAGCATAATCAGGTATTTTTGGTAAAACTCTGCATTGTTTTTATTTTTATTTCTGTTGGTTTTCATGGCACTTTTGAAAAAATGATGGTTATATTATGTCAAGGAAAGGGAGTTAAATCTTAATCCCAAGGATATATCAAGGCAGGTGACTCCAGCTGGCCTGGGTGCAGGTAATAGTGTAAAGTGTAATGGGAGCTTTGAATTTCTGTTAGCTGCTAGCATGCCACGATTCAAGTATTTCTTGAACAGTGGCATCATATCATGGCACTGTAGTTTCAATTATTATTTAACATGTTGTAAACCACAATTAGTTGACCTTAACATGCATGCTGCTGCTACCATAACAAGAGAAAAGGAAGCAAAGACCAATATTGGGTACATACTGAATATTAACTGAATTTGGTTATAAATACTTAAAAAAAATAGATTCATAGCATAAAAAAGTGCAAAACAAAGCTAAAACAATTTAAACAATCGACCTGTGGACCTGACAGTAAAGTAAATTGATGGGAAAATTTACTGAAAAATAGAAGCAGGGACACAAAGTAATGTGATTGTTTCTCCAACCATGAAGAAGGTCTGATGGCATTTTGGTTAGCGTGCAGAACTCTCAACAAGAATGGCACAAGTAGCATCCTGCCCTGACTAAGGTTGGCTACTTGGCCACTAGAGTGTGTCTCTAGGCAATGTTTTTTACTCCATTTGACCACTCAGAAAAATGGCATATGCTTTGCCTTCTCATTTGCATATTTATTTCTTTGACACTGACAATTTTTATTGTGAGAGATTTTCTTTAGGCTGAAATAAAATACTGAGCAGCCGATTCTGAAAATTGGACAAAAATATAAAACATAAAAGCTATGAAGAACTAAATTTTGTACATGTTATGTTGGGCAGTTTTTGCACTTTGGTATTTTGAAGTGATCTCTCATTCAGCTTAGATGAAAACTTGGTCTTTATCCTTGATGCAGTCAAGACCTTATTTTGCTCTACCAACCCTATATAATGGTTCTACATATATTACCGAAGGTCTTTTCTTCAGAAAATCTCAACTCGGTCATAGATATTAAGTATTGCGACTTGAATTTTGGGTCATAAGGGAAACAACCCAGACATATATGACATATGGGATACAACTCAGACATGTGTGAACTGTGGTGTTCCTCATAAGGGAGACAACCCAGATGTGTTCTCTCATAAGGGAGACAACAACTAATAGATTATTAGATTACCCAAAACAAGTCTTTATATTTTACTTCTTGTCCTGTTTGGCTTGGAAAGCACTTGTTTTGACAACTGATTATGTAACATTTCACAGCTTGCTGGCACTCCAGTTTGTTATGACCAGATTTGAGTCTGTCATGCAGTTCTTGACTGGCAGAAAGTACCCTACGCTGAAGGGTTATTGCCGTGACAGATATGACTTTAATTTGTTGATGTGACATAAACACTGGCCAGTGAATAAATTAATTATTCAGTTCTTAAGCCATGAGATTGGTCCATATCAAGATGCATGTGTCTGTCTGTATTACCTTTCCATGAATGGAAAACGAATCATCATTTTCATGCATACAGTTAGCAAAGTTTAAAAGATACAGCTTAAATGACTGTATTTATATTAGCAGACTTAACCAAAGAAAAAAAACCCAGATTTTTAAAGAAAAGTGGAAAATCTAATTAAAGTTTGATATTCCAGTCATATTAGAATGATCTCCCAAAATTGGATGTATTAAGAACGTTTGTTAAGTTAAACATTATAAATAGATTTTGTCATAAATTTTGTCCTAGGAACTCATATCGTATTCTTGATAGATACTGTGAAATTTAACAATTTACACTCCATAAAAAGGCATGAAAATGTAGCTGTGAAGGTCAGTGTAGAAACTATTATTCCTGTTGAATTTGATACTTGTTCATAGCCCTGTCTTCTATGATACAGTAGGTCTTTTACATTACCAAATAAGAATATCACTTCGACTGTTATTTCCATCACATATTATGCAGGATTTTTGTGTACCATATACAAAATAAATCCCAAAATCATCACAGACTCAATATGTTTTCAATATGATTGTACCATGGTAGATTTGTTTAAGACTACCAAGCATAGACCCGTTTCAGCATGAAGTTATGTCATGGGATATTGGATCGTAACTGATAGATGTAACTGTTTATATGTGGAAAGAATGACCATCTCAATCAAATATTATACAGATATCATAAATATAAAATAGTATAATTTATACATAAATTAAAAGAGCAGAAAACAAGTTTTCTGTATCTGTATTATTTATGTGTGTACTGACTTATCTTTGTATGACTTGTAAATGGACATCTATACAAATCCTTACTGAACAGGGTTCGTAAGAATCTCATGTATAGAAAATCTGAAAATTTGAATCGTGTAATAATTTTAGATTTTACATCGACAGCTTGTTATTCATTAATTAAAATCAGCTAGTCGTAATGGCAGTTGCAGTATGTATTCACATCATGGCAAAAACCAACAAATTGAAACCATTTGTACAGTGTATCATGTAAAATTTGTCATCAACAGGAGTAGACAATTTGGGTTATTATTTTAGACAATGTCCATGAAAGGCATGAGCAGGTTCTTTCAAAAATATTACTTTATAGAGGTTAACAATTTCTTTTCTTTTCTTTCTTCATTTTAATAAAAAATCGGGGCTTATGAAGGCATTGTGCAATGTGTTTGATACTGATGATAAAAGCAAGAATTCCAAACCGGATGTGCTGCCAAGACGACAGAAGAAGGCACCTCCACGTCCTACCCACCCTGCGTCACTCAAGCCAATTGCAAAATCTGTCTCATTGGACCTACAAACACAAAATAAACTGCAAAGTAAGGATGATAGTCAATTAAATTCCTCAAAACCATCCATTTCAAAACCCAAGTCAAGTCCTTATGCAACAGTGGGCAAAATGTGGCGTCCAATGTCAATGTCCAATGATATTTCAGATAAGGATTCAGTTGAAACATGCAGGACATACAACAATTTTGATGTTCTCAGGGATTCATCTGTCAGTGGCAATGACAGAGAAGAACACTCTTTCAAGTCGAAGTTGCCAAATGGGGATTTTGGACCAACACTGATTGGAATTGAGGGAACGCCATCAAGAAAGAGTCTTGCATTATTGAAACAAAGACATCATCCTGGTTCAATGGAAGAAATCCTTGATAGAAAGTATTCTGTAAATGATTTTAGCGAGGCTACAGGAGATATAGACACACTATTACTAGAACTCAGACATGCCATGGAGTCCCTAAAATCATCTAGAATTGACAAAAAGCAAGTGCAGTTTGATATGTGCAAGGAGGAATTGGAAACGAAGACACGACAGTTTGTAACTGATGCTGAATTATTGGTCAGTAATGTCACACATACCAAAGAAAAATTGGCAGTGCATATGGACATCAGTATGCATACACTTGCCAAGATTTTCCTGCATGGTCAGGCCACTATGTTGATGATACAGGGTGTCCATCAAGGTCAACATTTAGGGTCAGAGATTATCCGTGTTGCCAATGCCTATAAAAGTACTCTGAACGCTGCTCATGCAGCTGTCGGAAAACCCATCCAAGATCCTCATATGAAGTATCTGATGAGGCAAGCAACAAATTTAGCGTCATTGTTAAGCAACTTGTTAAAAACCCTCAAAACTTTGCACCAAAAATGATTATCTTGTATCAAGAAAGGTAGCTGTTGATATTTTTTGTTACTGAATATAGAGTGGAATAATTACTGTGCTATAATTAATCTCTAAGGACACGCAAAATGTCTTTACTGAATACACAAATTTATGAAATATATAGATATGGGGATCATATTATTGATAAAGCTCAAAGAAGTGGTTTGTTAAATCAGAACATTTCCTTGATTCTGGTCTGGTACAAACAAATTTCACCATACATTCATATCAGTTGTAGAGGTTAATGCTATTTGATTTGAGTTGGGACAGTTTACATGTTTCATATCCATACATGTGACAGAACAGAGATGTCAGCTTAGGACAAATCGGTTGGGAGTTTTTACTTTGAAAAAAAGGCAGACTTTCAGTATGAGTGGCCAATTTTTAATTGTAGCATACGTCTTTGATTTTCTTATCCCAGCAAGAATTTAAAGGCTGAGTCACTATTTGAGTAGCTATTGTCCATTTGTTTGAGAATTTTTGTACAATTTCCGAGTCAGTGAACATTGTTTTGACTAGATCTGAAAATTATATGTGAACATAAAGAGGAAATTATGTTCAGTTATAAAGCTGGCAAACAGTGTCTTGCCATGTACATCTTTATCCACATTTAATGCAGATTCTGGAAACATGGATTAGAGTAATGGCATGTTTGTTGTTGCATTTAACATGCGGCATGATGTGTAATGTAATTCTTCTCACCATATCAGATTTTAAAATCAGTTTTACAGGAAGCGCAGAGTGCATATTTATGTCGTTTGACCTAATTCCAACCACTGAAATTGCTGTTTTGGTATATCATTGAATTTTGTCTTGTATGTCAGTTGCTACCATTTTAGCATCTTAGCAATGGAGATAACACACACTTAGAAATCTCAAGAAAAGTTAAATACCAAAACCAAAATGACCCTGTTTTATGCTGATTGAGCTCTTTAGTAATCCAGCCATAATCAATTAATCCATGTCAACCAACTTTAAACAATACAGCCAGCCAACCCTGCCATCATGCATAAGTTGGTTTACAGTCACATGATCACAGGCAGTATTACCATAAATATTCTATTCTCCAAGCAAGATGAGGAAAAATAATATTGTTCAATAATAATTTGGCATAAACATGAAATTTCAATGAGTGGTGTGAAGGATGGGAGACACCCCTTATCTCAGAAGGAAAACCTTCCCCTCCAGAAATTTTTTCAAGTTTTGTTAAGATTTGTTATCTGTAATTTAAAGAAAAAACATTTTGAAAAGATTGTTGAGTTTTCATTTTCCATCCTTTTTCAACAGTTGGTGAATATTTATTGTAAATATCCATAAATTAAAATGCTTGGACACAAGGGAATCTTTATGATTACGGATATTCCTAAAGAGCTCTTTTATTCTCACTTGGAATTCCAATTTAGTCACACATGCATATATTTCGTGCAGGTGAGTGAATAGCTGACATGTGTTTGGTACATTGTTCTCTTAGTTTTGAGGCTTCTTGGAGGATGGCATTGCAGGCACTAATGAAATCGGGAGAATTAGTGAATCTTGAACATATATTAATTTCTAATCCTCGAGCAATTTTCCTTTTAAGGCCACACTCTTCGGGCTAGTCAGACACCTTTTTAATTTCACGTATTTGGAAAGAAGTTTTCTCATTTCTTTATAAAGCAGAATTGATTGGGATCGTAGTAGCAAATGCTTCGCTTCTGGGTGTTCTGTATCTGGTTCTTCCAGTTTTCTCTCTTTGCTCTAAGTCTCATTTCTCCTGACAACTGTATGTGTTGAAGAGCTGGAAAAGAGTTCTGATGCACTCTCGTATAGACTCCTTGGGCACTCAATGGTTGTGGGATCCTGTAGATTGGATTCCTGCAGATGGTCTCCATCACTTCCCATAGAATATAAACTTAGGGAAGATAATGACTGTTTGGATGTGGAGGTGATGGGAGGGTTCACCTGCACATCCAGACAGCCATTATCATCCCTAAATATTCATAAATGTTCACATCAGGATGCTCTGGTATGAAATTACCCTATTTGTGTCCACTGCAGGTAATTTATGCCTGGTGTTGACAAACTGTGCTTCCTCCCATGGTGACAACAATAGTGCTCCAAATAGGAGGTTTACTTTGTACATGTATGCAAGTATAAACTCCAACTCTCATGTTTTGAGTTTTTCCATAAAAATGAAATTGATCATGCATGTTTGGAAGCTAATATTGAAGAAAACCCTTTGATTCTTGACATATTTTCTTTTGTGACTGAACAATTGGGTTCATATTTTCTACACTTTGTATTTTCCCGAATGTTTATTCACTTTTTAAGTTATGGCCACAATACATTCTGATAATCTTTACAAATTAATTAATATTTGTTAATGAATCATTTGGCTCTGTTCAGCAATTACTTGTTATATAGGATATTTATCAATGTGTTGATGCTGTACATGTAAGCAGAATCATAACAAATTTTTTTTGATTTCCTGCATATGCTTTGGAAAATATTATTTACACTGTGATGTTCATATGCAGGAAGTAATTATTTATAATATGTGAAGTTATGCATATCAACACTGAGCCACCAATATTATGCAATAATATGCCCATAATATTGACAGCAGTTTTGGTGAAAGATTTATTTAATTTACTTTTATTTTCAGAGCCCTTTAAAGATTTTGTTCATGCTTGGGATGAATGATCATGAATCTAAGAAGATTTCTTTTATTACATCCTCCCTTGCTTCTTTGACCTTGGGGTCAAGGTCACAGGCATAAAAGGCTTGTATCAAGGTTTTATTTAAGGTTTGCTTATATTTTAAAACTCTTTTGATGGAGTATGTTCATACTGGAATCAATAATTATGAGACGAAGACTATTCATTCAGTAACATGCAGGGCCTTTTGATTTTGGGGTGAATGTTCAACATTCTTCAGCAGTGTTTTGAACATGGGCTTAAAATGCAATCCCTGGCCTTCCTGTGTGTGTTGTGTCAGTGTTAATAGTGGATATCTGATTGGATACATTGGATCTCTGATTTGTGTAATAGGTATTGAAGGAAAAGAAAATACTCTCAATTCAGATTAATTGGTTTTTCTGTCATCTGTACTGAAACAATACACTGTCTATTTGGATCTTTAGCATTGCAGTTGTACACTTGAGTCTGCCTGTTAGATGTTGGCTTAGACTTGTCTAAATCATTAATTGCCTGAACCAGGCTAGTGAGGCTATAGACTGTCCGATTTGATTTCTAAAAACAGGCTGCATATAGTTGACAAAGAATAGCTGTATTTTAGGGAAGACTCATCATACTTGTCTGGACCTGAGCAACTACAATAAATTGTCATACCTGCCTGGACCTGTGTAACTGCAATAAATTGTCATACCTGCCTGCACATGTGCAGCTACAATAAAATGCCATACCTGTCTGCATCTGTGCTACTACAATAAATTGTCATACCTGCCTGCACATGCGCAGCTACAATAAATTGTCATACCTACATGGACCTGAGCAACTACAATAAATTGTCATAGGTGCCTGCACATGTGCACCTACAATAAATTGTCATACCTGACTGCACCTGTGCAACTGCAATAAATTGTCATACCTGCCTGGACCTGTGCAACTACAATAAATTATCATTTCTGCCTGGACCTGTGCAGCTACAATAAAAATCTGTGAATTTTATGTACATAATGTATGGAAATGCAGAAACACTTTAATCATTGAGCCAGCAGTGACAGACATCATGCATTATACATTTTGCATTTATCAAGTGCAGCTAGTGCTATGCTTAATCTGAAAATATAGTAGATCTAAATAATTATGACAGTTTTCGCACAACGATTGGTTTCATCATAACCAGGATGGTTATATTAAAATAATTTGTCCCTTAATTGTTTTACTGATAGAGATCCCGTGAGACGTAGGGATAACTTTGGTGGTGGTGGTGGTGACGGCATCATTAAAAATGATATGCCAGTTTTACATTGAAATTGAACTGCAGGTTCATTACTGTATTTTGAAACACAAGTGTGAGCTACATATACATGTATCATAAATGGTTGTCTGAGAAATTCCTGTATATTTTTTTCAATTATTTATAACATATTTATCACTAAATGATACTTGTTTAATGATTATTCTGAAAGTATATTTGAGCAAATTACAATAGCTGTTATAGTTAATTAAATGTAAGGTGTACATTTGCAATGCTGTTATTGATGTCTATACTAAATTACTTAGTTTATAAGAGATTCTGTTATTCCTGATAGTTATATGTACACATTTGTTTTCATATCATTAATCAGATATTCACTGTGCTTTACCATATATGCTCCCTTATAAGGAGAGTCCGTCTGCAGACTGCACAGACCCAGATCTGCAGTCACATAATATGCCAGCAGATCCGGGTTTCTGCAGTCTTTTTGCAGTAATCAGTAGACAAAACAACATAGTCTCTGATTGCCAGCATATTATGAGCCAGCAGATCAGGGTCTATGTTGTTTGCCATTGGACATGTAAGCAAGTATATACTGGTAATGCTGCTTTAGACCTTAGACATGTATAGGTGCAGATAGAAGAATCGGTCATCATTTCATAGTTTTTATCATTTTACAGTTACTGTATGCTACACATCTCCAATGGACTGATGATGGTCCCTTTTCTCAGTGGACAGTGTAGTCAGTGTTTGGGCAAGCATTTTTATAACTTTTCTTCAGATGAAGTTAAAGAGAATGTGTTCCTATTACTGAGAGAGACAATAGAGATTTAGGATTTATAGATTAGTATTAAAGTCATTTCAGGCATCTAGGAAGATCTACATTATGATGACTTCATGAAATAATGAGATTCAGAAATAATGCAGTATTACTAATATTTCCATGTGAAATGTGTTGATAGTAATTTGTTTAGACACCTGCCATAAGGCAAAGAATATTATATTGTAGTGTAGTCCATATATCTGTTCCCAATTTCATTTTCATACAGTAATTGAGTTTACCACCATATACAGTCACCAAACTTTATGGACAGCCTGCACCTATAGTAACAAAGAATCCTGGAAATTTTGGGATCTAAAGATCAAATGTGATCCTCATTGTGACTATAAGAAAAACAATGGTTTCTGCATAATAACCTTTGTACCCCACCATCTGCAGTGACCAAATTTTGTGCATAGCTTGCATTTGGGTGAGGATGAAGCATGTCGGTTTGAAGGCTGAAAAGATAAAATGTTAAGGTCAATATAACTGAAAGTATCAAAATGATTTCCACACAGCAACTTAAGTTCCCTGCTATCTGCAGTTATCAAACTTTGTGAATGGAGTGCAATAAGGGTAAAGAAAGAAAACCTTTCCATTTTGAGGTCACAGTCAAGATCATTGTGACTGAATGAAGAAAAAAGAATATGCAAAATAGCATTAGTTCTACATTACACAGCCGGATCAAAACTTTGTGGATGGTTTGCACATAGAGTTATGAAGAAGCCTATCAGTGTTTGAGGTCAAGTTATCAAAGGTCAAGATCATTGTGATGGAATGAAGAATTTACAACTATAGTTCTAAACCATGCACCTTAAGCAAAATTTGTAGAGGGATTGTACATAAAATATAGAAGATATCAGTTGATTGGAGGTCAAAAGATCAAAGGTCAAAGTCAATGTCATTCAAAAAGATATGGGTTTTGCAGAGTAAGTTTTGTTCTTGACTAAGTTCCTTCACCAAACTTTGTGGATTGCTTGCACTTAGGATAATAAAGAAAACTATTTTTTCATGGGTCCATAGGTCAGAGCTACAATCATGGCAGATCTAAGAAGAAAAGAATGGTTTCTGCACAGTAAATTTAATTGAAAACCGCATACCCTTACCAAAGGTCCAGGTCATTGAAACTTATTGGTGGATAATCTCCAGTCAACCTTGCCATCCTAATGCCTATATACAGAACTGTTAACCACAGGATAGTCATAAGTGATGTAAATTCTTCTCTGTTGCAGTTATTTATTTTTTGGACTAGATATTCAGTTTTTGGCTGTTAAGTTGCATGGGAGAATGTATTATTAGCACTGCTCCACTGTAAAATTTTCAGCTACATGACACTGTTTGTGAAAAAGTCAAATATAAAAATATAAAAAGAGATCTCCTTTCCTAAACCCTCTTGCTGATGGGTGACATGAGTAGTGGTCTCAGTGATATCTGCATACATTTTTCTGTTATATATGTTTCCAAATTCACAGTGTTAACTAAAGTAATTGATTTAATAGATCTGCATTCATACAATAAAATTTAAAAACCAAATTTGGCTGCTAATTGTTCAGTGACCTTGACTGCTGCTCATTGTTCAGTGACCTTCACTGGCTGCTCAGTTTTGCCAATATTGAGGTTACAACGCATGTATTATACTTGTTAGGGGAGATATGAAGAATTGTTTACCCAATGCAAGCTGTGTTCTATGAAGGCAAAGCCTGAGTAGAAAATGACCTGTCATAGGTGAGTATATCTTCATATTTCCATCAAGCAAGGACAGTATATTGTTCATTATATTGAATGAAACAAGACTGGGAAACAAGATTATGTGAGGGATGTTTTGTTGATTGGCACATGGCATTCTGTGTGCCAATAATTAACGCTGTTATTTTTCACATGGATTAATAATATTTTGTATCCCCTTTAACTAGGAGAGACCAACACATAAAAAGTTGCATCTTGTTTTGCTGATTATGAGTTATTACTTAAGGTTATTAAGGATTTTTAACTCCAATGATCATAGAACAGACAAGATTTTGGGATGGTTTGTCAGCTGTCGTCTTTTCATACACATTTGTTATTCCTAATCCTCCTAAACTATTTGGAGGTTTATCATGAAATTTTAAACACATATTCACCTCATGATTATAAAGTGAAATGGTACCATTTGGACATCAAATATGGCCACAACAGTGGCCATCTTGAAATCTTGCTATTGCAACACCTCCTCAGTGGTTGTCTTACCAACATGGGGTTTTCAGTGAAAGACCTCTTATTATGTTTGCTTGATCCTTAATGAATATTATGCAGATTGATGTCCAATATGGCTGCCACATTATTCCACTTGAAAATCTTATTACAGGAAGTGGAAAAATATAATATTGCTATCAGTTTTTACAAGAAGAAGACTTCTTACGATGCCTGGTTGGTTCTAAATGAAAATGGTGCCAATCTGATGGCTATCTTGAAAATCTTCTTGTTGCTGTATAGTTGCTCCAAAATGACTGCATTGTTGGTATGATTTCCAATATATCCAAAATAGCAGCCATACTGAAATTATTATCACTACTTCTCCTGAATGGGATGGTTTTACTAAACAACTTATGATGTCTAGTTGGTCCTAATGGTGCCACTCAGACATTCAGTGTGACTATCAAAGTGCCCATTTTCAAAATCTTGTTTTCACTGTTGCTCCTAAATGAATGGTCATATCAATGTGGGGTTTACACTGAAACATTTCCGATAATGTCTAGTTGGTCCTAAATGAATATGCTGATGCAACATCTAATATGACTGCCACAATGGCCATCTTGAAAATCGTGTTATCACTAGATGCCTATTCAAATCAACATTTTTTGTGATTTCACAAAAATACTTCTTATGATGTTTAGTTTAGTACTAAATAGAAGTAGTGCCAATCCTATATCAAATTTGGCTACCGTGGCATCCATCTTGAAAATCTTCTAACTATTTATTCTCCGGCCACCATGGCATCCATCTTGAAAATCTTTTAACTATTTATTCTCCGGCCACTATGGCATCCATCTTGAAAATCTTGCAACTATTTATTCCCCGGCCACTATGGCATCCATCTTCAAAATCTTGTAACTATTTATTCCCCGGCCACTATGGCATCCATCTTGAAAATCTTGTAACTGTTTATTCTCCGGCCACTATGGCATCCATCTTCAAAATCTTGTTATTGTTGTTCTTAAAAATAAAAAGCTGTATCAACATGTTAACAAAGAAAGGTTTCTTATTATGCCTTATTGGTCCTGAATGAAAATTGTGCCATGTTGACATCCAGTATGTCCACCACAGCAGCTAGTTTGAAAATCTTTCTATCACTCAAGAATATAAAAGTCAGTTTAATACTCTGCACTTAAAAGGATGAAATTTCTATAACTTCTTGGAAATTGTTTCAGCCAGCAGTGCTAGTCCCTTTGAGGGATTTTTGTTTGTAATACTACACTGTTACATGTATTTCACAGTAGTGTACAATTCACTTCCTTTAATTCTGACCAAACTGGCATGGAATGTGACAATTGGAGGAAGGCATCCTATTCCATAAAGAAATGTTTTGAAAGAAAATGTTGCCATTATCTCAAGCTCAAATCACTAACTTGACCTTCTGTGAAGTATTTTATAACAGAATGACAAGTTGTTGGAACTAGGGTGTATTATGAACCAGGTCATAGTCCATATCATTTGAGAGTCTAGGTTAATTTTTAGGGTTCTGTATATGGGATCTGACAATGACTGTGATGTAACAAACAATAGATACTCACTATTTTCCTCGCTGTTTTCATGTTACTCTTATTCATATCCAACTCATTTATGGAGTTATTGCACCTTTATATGTATTGTTAAGGAATACATTTACAGATTTAAATATCCTCACCTTGTTTAAATGAAGAAAATTATACAGAAGTTAAAAAATGAAAATATATATTGGAAAATATATAAATAAACATTTATTAATAACTTTATTCTTGTGTGTTTATATTTTCATTTTTCCTGAAAACATAGAGGTCAGACAATGAAACATGCCACTCCTGTTGACAGTTGATGCCTGCCTCTCTCTCTCTCTCTCAATGAGAATTATAGAACATCCGCCTCGGATGCTGGAGGTCGTGGGTTCGATCCCCGGCCGAGTCATACCAAAGACTTACAAAAATGGTACTAACAGCTGCCTCGCTTGGCGCTCAGTGTTAAGAGGTTAGTGTTAGGACTGGTCGGCTGGGTGTCAGGATAATGTGACTGGATGGGACATCATGCTACATGTCCGCGGCATGATGCCCCAGTGCTAGACATCACTATAAACTGCCACACTGCAGACATCGTAGCGATATGACTGAAAAACTGTTAAGGCTACGTTAAAAATCCAACACACACACACACTCTCTCTCTCTCTCTCTCTCTCTCTCTCTCTCTCTCTCTCTCTCTCTCTCTCAATGAGAATTATAATGCTGCCTTCAGCTGTTTCATATTGTCTAAAATTTCAGATTCGATCATATATATGAAATCCTAGTTTGTATGTTGACATGGGCATTTAAAAATTTACTATGTTAAATATTTACAGGTATGGTCTATAAAATGTAACACATATAGACTGAAAGTAATAGATAGATTGGCAAGCGTCAGGTTTAGAAAACAAATGGCACATGCTTTTGTATCCTGTATAATCAAGTTATGCACTATTCTATTTTTCAGTCTTTTTTTAGCTGTCTCTTTAAATGAGGAAAAACAAATTATCAATTGTAAAAGTTACTTTCCCATTGCTTGAATCAACCATTATTTATAACAGAATGCATACAAATCAACCATATTTTCATACATTTTTCCCCCATTTTTTTTTTTTGGAATTCTGGAATAAATAGAGTCCAGCCAGAGAAATTGTGTATTGTCAGATAGCTGTTTGATCGTCATGCGATGGCTAAGAGATTAAAAAGTTATCCTTGGGCAAGACAACATTATTTGCCTCAACATGATAAAAACTTCAAGATAACATTATGCTGTAAAACACAAGCCTACCCACCCATTCCCATAATCAAACTAAACCAAACCTATCATACCATGAATGTAAAATAACATGTGATTTATTTATTTAAATGAGAGAAACAGTAATTTAATATCAGTATTACATTGCCAGTCACTATGGCATTTCTTACTATTCCAGGATGGAAGTTACCGTCATGTATATAATACAAATTCCATTCTTCCTTTAGATAGAATGTTCAGAACTAAAAAGAAGACAGACACAGTCTATTCACTTCATGATAGACCCATGCACATTTGCTGCCTTCATTCTTACATACAACATCTTGGAGTCATTTAATTCTTCATGTTCAACAGCCTTCTTTCCTATCAATACATGTTTATGGAATCTAAAATACAGATTTCCTTTTAGTTGGAATGTTTATACCCTCAGTCAATTTCTTATACATTGTGTTTGTTCTCATGAGAATTTATGACATTTGGTGTTCTGTATGTCAGCAGTGACAGTTTAATGTTATCCTTTAAGTCAACAATTGGGTAATACGTAATTCTTCTTGATGTTATCATAATTCAGTTCTATTTATATTTTACTTGGAAGGCATAGTCTTCTCGATCAGCTCCGAATTTGTTTTGACTTCCGTTTATGTCTACATTTCATTGTTTAGAACATTTGTTTTTAATGTTTCATTGGCTAATGATTTATTTAATTTTAGACTTGCTTAAGTTGGTCGCAGACTAGCAGTATCTTCTTAACAATTTCATGTGTTCATTTAGTTGCCCACCATTCATTTATAATAATATTGTATTTTGTTGGTTCACAACATTAATTACCACCAATACTCGGATTTGGTATTGCTGATGTTAGATCATGTTTTACTACAGGTCACTTGCCATTCATTATCATCTGTAGTGAGTCGAAGTCACACTCCATTCGTTTGTATTATTGACGTTAATACTACCGGTATTTTCTTTTGCTGGTTTCTCAACATTTATTGTTATCAATACTCATGTTAAGTATTGATGATGCTAGGATGGGTCTGACCACAGGTCTTACACCACTCATCGTTGGTCATCAAGACCATATGGGCAGGTAAGATATTACTTATACTAGATTATTGCATTTGATTTCAGGCCTTACACCATTCATTAATATTATTATCAACATTTTTTATTCATGTTCCTTGTTTTCAAATTTTTCTGTTTGCTGCAATATGTCAAAGAAATATGTGTGTATAAGAAAGCCCAATGGGACACGTACCCCACCTGCCTTGGTTTTACTAGTTGCCAATGGACATACAGGTGTCCGTTCTGCTGTTTATGGCTAGAAAATGACTGGGACTTCACTAAAAGTAGATGCACTTATTAGGTGTGGAGGAAAGGGCCTTCTTCCTCCTCATCTCAAGAACATGCTGGATCCTTCTCCGAGTTCCATGCGTATTGGAAGAAGAATATTAGCTCTTTGGCAGAAAAGGGCACTCCTCAATCCCAATAGTATATGAGGTCAGTCATAGTGGAGTGATAAAAGGCCCTTGGACTACTAACAGTTGTTTGAATCCAGTCAGTGACTTTTGGGGCTAGATCCAAGCTCAGGGAATATCATTCTTTCAGTCCCAAGGGACCATTTTCTGTGATGCAATGAAACCTCTGATAAGTGAAGAGCTCAGATCTGGGGATGGACCTTTCTATAAGTCTGAGTATCCTCAAGACCTTGCCCAGAGACTGGGCACCATGCAGGGGTGTTTGGAGCACCAATGGTTGAGAGATAAGGTTTGCGCAAAGTGTCGCACCCTCCAGACTACAGTTTCATCCCAAGCAGAATGTGAACTGGTTTAGAACCACCTTACTCGGGCAGGGGATTGGAATGTCGTCCAATCTACCTCTGTATCCTTCTAAATCCATTTGAGATGTGGGGCCATCTGCCACAAGGAAGTGATTTGTATTTTCCAAGTATGCGTCTATGGACCTCTGAACCTGGGCCATTTATTATTAAGGTGGCGTCTACGGGCCGTGGACTTTTTCTGTCAAATAAGAGGGAGGCAAATAAACCTATCCCAAAACTATCTAGACAGGCAAAAAATCGCCCTAAACCATCAGCAGAGGCCACTGCAATACACATTCCTTTACCTGTGGGACGTGTCACTCATGCAGATTTCTTCTCTTCTCAAGTCTTCTCCAGAAAAGAGTTATTGGGTCACTTATTCTTACCTCCCAGGTGAGAGTACAGAATGAAGATGTTCTTTCAGCCCTCGTTGGCAGGTCGATGCAGTACCCCCTCCCTTCGGGTCCCTCCCCCTTTCACTCTTAGGTTTAGGAGTCTCAAGAGAAGGAATCGTGGTCGTTCGATAAAGTCGTAAATTAGGTTTACCGCTTATTGCCGAACGAACTGTTACCCGTACCAGGTTCTGGTGACTGCAAAATTCTTTCAAGTTTGGAAAAACTTTCCGTGACTAACTCTCGACCATATCTTTTGTTCTTTCCTCAGTCGATTATGGTCATGGAGCTCTCTCTAAGATTTAGCAATGGCGAAGCTTTTACTACACAACGTATGGGGTGTTCTGGTTTATACCCTTTGGCAGACTAAATCTCCCACTTTGAACCCTGAAGCGACTCAAATGGGTATTTTTCTGGGGACCTGGGTTCACCTTCCACTGAAAACACTGGAATCCTTAGAACAAAAGGCTAGGTTACTAATAACCATAGTCTCGCATCTTGTCCTTTTTACAACAGCCTCGTTCAGCCTGCTGAAGTGCTGCATCACTGTCGTCAGTGGGTCTCCTTTGTGTGCTGCAAGAAGTGGTAAACATCTTCTATGCATGCTTTGTCATTTTCCATGACTTTATCAGCGGAGCTCCTTCACCACTGCAGGGATATTGCTCTGGATACCTCAAGCTTTAATTAGAGC
Organism: Megalonaias nervosa; assembly: GCA_016617855.1. Classification (NCBI taxonomy): domain Eukaryota; kingdom Metazoa; phylum Mollusca; class Bivalvia; order Unionida; family Unionidae; genus Megalonaias; species Megalonaias nervosa. The sequence continues at coordinate 16,540 of JAECUM010059781.1, forward strand.
ACAGTAAGGACCGTTTGAGGACTGCCCCATAAAAGCAGAGACTATCTTCGGAGTGCTCAATCCCTCCATCGCTACTCGGGATTTGACAGACCATCAACACCTGTACCTTGTATCTACTTCTGGCTCTTCGAAACCAGCTAAGAAGCGAAGTCACCCTGATTACTATAAGGGCCTATCAGGTAAATTCTTCAAATACGCACACCCCAATAAAAGCAATAACCTCAAGTCGGAGATAACCGTCGGTAGAAGGCCCTAGAAGAGCGCACCACAAAGGTCCAACGAAAGGATCGAAGGCCAATACTCCTTTTCTAAGGACAAGGGTGGACAGCCACAGTGACTCACTCTCTTCTACTTATCATACATTTTATTCGGTTCTCGTAGGCGCCAGTTTAAACCTCTTTTCGTACACTTGGTCAGGCGTAAAGGTCAATGGCTGGGTCCTTTCTATCATAAGAAATGGCTACCGTCTTCTGTTCCTAGATCTCCCTCGCCCTCCATTTGTTTCCGCCAGTTAAATCTAGTGTACTTAAAGGAAAAGGTTCATCCCTTCTTCGTAAGGATGCAGCAGAGAGGGTGTTAAAAGACAAATCTCAGGATATCATTTCCCGGATTTTCCTGTTTCCCAAGAAAGAGCATTGCCTCGTTTAATTACACTGGTCTACGATTTTTTAGAAGTCGTCTGCTTCAGAGATAAAATGTACTATTTATTATGGATTTTAATTTGCTGAATTCATATATGACAATTAAAAGAACTGATTGCTACTGTTTCCAAGATATTTAAGCTGTTACATTTTACGTCTATGTATATTATTTAGATAGTAGAGTTTTAATCATAAACTGTAAACCTAGGTGTTTTGATGTGTTTATGGTTGCTTTACTTGATAATATTTCATCTGTTCTATTTATGTAACACTTTAAAAAAAAACAGCAAAAGGGTTATATAAGTAAAATTTATAAAGAAACAAAAGTAGTACATAGTTTAGTCCTTATTCAGTGTCTACGCGACGCGTCTTGGTTTGTCTCTTGTATTCATTAAATGGAGCATCTCTTGTCACTGTCCAGCAATAGTCTGCAAGCATCGATGGTCCAGATTTGCCCTGTTAGCGTTTCTCCATTGTTGCAATGTCCTGGTGAAATCGCTCCGCAGTTCGGTGGGAAAAAATCTAGATAAGACTGCAACAAACGTATTTTTAGTGACATGTTGCAACCAAGGTTTTTGTATGCTTTGAGGAGGTTTTCCACCAACTCCCTGTAGTTGTCTGACTTCTTGTTTCCGCGAAAATGTATTGCCACTAACTAGATGGCTTTCCATGCCGTCTTTTCCTTGCCACGCAGTGCACGGTCAAATGTATCATCTCGAAGAAGTTCACGAATCTGAGGAACAACAAAGACACCTTCCTTTATCTTAGCTTCACTTAACCTTGGAAATTGTCTACGGAGGTACTTGAAATTTGCTTTTTTCTCCCCACGACCTTGACAAAGTTCTTCATCAGACCCAGCTTGATGTGCAAGGGTGGTAACAAAATCTTCCTGGATTCAACAAGTGGTGGATGCTGAAGACTTTTCCTCCTAGGCTCCAATGACTGTCGGAGTGGTCAATCTCTCTTGATGTAGTGGGAATCTCTCGCACGTCTATCACATTCGCAGAGAAAACAGCAGTACTTTGTGTATCCAGTCTGCAGACCAAGCAAAAGATCGAGAACCTTCAAATCGCCACAAAGCTGGCAGTGATGTTGGTCATAGTTCATGCACCTCAAAAGTTGTTTTCTGTTTTCATAGGTTTCCTTCATATGGACTGCATGACCAACTGGAATTGATCGCAAAACATTGCTATTACGCAACAAAACTTTAAGACTCGTCTTTGATGAATCAATGAACAGTTTCCACTCTTCTGGTTCATACATCACACCATTGATGTTATTGCAGGCTACAAGATCACCTTCCATGAAGAACAATGGGACAAGATCCTTTTGACGGTCACGGAACATGGAAACCCTAATATCACCTGCCAGGAGATTCCACTGCTTAAGTCGGGAGCCCAACAGCTCTGCCTTACTCTTGGATAGTTCCAAATCCCTGACCAGTTCACCTTGTGTTATGAGGTGTGGTTCAGAGGAGGAGGATGGGAGAAAATATGGGTCATGTGACGTTGATGGTTCAGGACTAGAAGTTTCACCCCCTTCGTCTTCCTCGTCTGACTCAAATGAGAATGATTCTGGTGCATCAGGAACCGGCAGTCCTTCTCCGTGCAGTACTGGGCGTATAGCTGATGGAATGTTTGGATAATGCACAGTCCACTTTTTCATCTTTGACACACCATGCAGAAGTAACAATTGCCAATATGATCTGTTGGCTCTCTCCAAATCATTGGCACTGCAAAAGGCATAGATTTCCTTTTCCTGTTCTACCACTGGCGAAGATTTGCTGCACACGTAATGCAGTATGTGTGGAGCCCACCTCTTGTCCTGATCTCCAATTTTGCAGCCAAAATAAAGGTGATCGGTTTTCTTAACCATAGTTGTTATACTGTGCTTTTGTGATGCAAAAGTCACTTCACAACAAACATAGCAAAAGTTATCACACAAGTATGAGGCATCTCTGCTCACTTTGGCCAAACAGAAATGTGTCCCTTTGCAAAATCAAACACTGAGAAATAAGAGAGCACGACACTATATGATTTCTGGAGCTGATATAGGGCAATCTTTTTTCAGCAAAGTGATGTAAACTTAGTTATGATTGCATCATCCATGACTTCTAGGAATAACGTTATGCAATTCATACCATATATGACTCAATAGCAGCTTCAGACTGCATCATTCATTGTTTTGCATACAAATCAAGCACTGAACAAACCCAGTCATAGATTTATTCATAGATCCGGTCAAAGATGTATTTTAGCCATTTCTGGTTTAAATCGAGATCCCTTCCCTTTATAATTCACTTATCCTCCGCCATTCCCAAGTCAAGGGTCGTATATACTGACCCAGTATCATGTCTTTAAAACAAGAGCCAATCAACAATTTTAAGCATTATTTTCGTTTTCTGTGATCCAGAATTAGTAAAGTTTGACTACATTTATTTTGGAAGCATTTTGGCTGTAGACCAGTGTTATGAACCTTTCCTTCCTAATATGAATTATGCAGGAGTATCCATACAAAATGGAGACCACGCCCCAGTCAGGAATGCCATAAAATGTGATCTCTGTCTTCACGAACCTTTGGATGAAGCTTCTTTGAGAACCTTACCCTCAAAATGATTTTATTGCCTACCTTAGCATCTGCGAAACTAAGGAGTGAGTTTCATGCCCCATCCATAAAGCAGGGCTGTACCAGATTCAATGGGAATTATGAATTCGTTTCTCTCATTTGCCAAATAGTTTTTTTCTTCGGCATCTCAACCTCTCCGGTGGCCTAGTGGTTAGAGCGTCCGCCTGGGATGCTGGAGGTCGCGGGTTCGAAGCCTGGCTGAGTCATATGAAAGACTTAGAAAAATGATCCTAGCAGCTGCCGCGCATGGCATTCAGCATTAAGAGATTAGCGTTAGGGCTAGCTGGCCTGGTGTCAAGATAATGTGATTTGGTGGAGCATGATGCTATATGTCTGCGTCATGATGTCCCAGTGCTAGATATCACTATTAACTGTCAGCTTGCAGCCATCGTAGCGATATGACTGAAATATTGTTAAAGCTACTTTAAAAACACAACACACACACACACACACACACACACTCTCTCTCTCTCTCTCTCTCCTCGGTTTCTCCACTCCCGATTGAGATCCCCATTTTCAGCCGTAAGCCGTATCTCTTCTGTGGATGACCAAGATAAA
>JAECUM010059784.1:0-20922 GCA_016617855.1 Megalonaias nervosa
TATATACATATATATATATATATATATATTTTAAATCATTTAACTTTATTGATTTCATTTAAAATAACAATAAATTACATAGGGCCACTACTAACACTATCTACTAAAACTTTTGATTTTCTAATTAGATCTAATGCATAAAGCATATTTTATTTCAACTTAATTTTCAAATTATTATTTCAGAAGAAATCGGTATACAGCATATAGACAATTTGCTTGGTGGTGTTCGTACTTCTTGGGCAAGGAAATGATGGTCATCAGTCCATCATGTGTTGTTTAGAGGATCCGCAATGCCATTCCTGATCAAAACCTGAACTACACTGGCTTTCATGAGGCTGACAGCGATTATACCTGCTAAGAAGACTTTGAGTAGCAATATCCTTCTCAGCAGTTTTATTAGTAATTTTTAGGCATTTTTAATGCCACTTTTAACAATAATTCAATTGTTTTGTGTTGGCCATTTTAATTTATGGAGGAAGCTATAGCATCTGTACAAAACCTCAAACCATGCACAAGCATATGACAAGCTTTATGATGTGAGGTCAAGCCAAGTGCACCTTGTTCCAAATGGGATTCGAACCTATAACCTTGTGGAAAGCTAGTAATCCAGAGATATGTAGAAACAAATGACCATAAGATCAAGGCCATGGAGACCACTATGTAATTAAGAATGTACATGCTACAATTTAAACTGTAACTTACAACAAAATCATCAGAACCCATTGATAAAATTTGTTTGATTAAAAATGTAAATTTTAATTATTGTGTTCATATATTATTTTATACTTGTACAAGTTCCACATCCACAACAACACCCTTGTCTAAGTCTAGCATACTGTAGCTGCCATATTGGCACTGTGTCCAGGAGTGTCAGCTTTTCCATCTCCTCCAAGTGTAACAGATATCTGCTGTTCAGTGATCACTTGCACATAGGTTCTTTGAAACTTGTACCAAACACTTCCAATAACTGGATACAGGTAGAATTTCTGATGGTTGATAAATGTTGACATGCTCATGCAAGACACATTCATGAATTTGTACATGTGTAAGGATTTGCTAGGAATTGAACCAGAAAATAACATTCCTGCTGATATTAGCAAATTTCCAACTGGTTTACTTCCAACAACTGGCTGACTAAACCAGTGGCGCACATAAAAGCAGTTCTTGCACTCTTGTTTTATTTTCACCAAAGATACATTCACATAAACAATTTCACCAACTGTGTTTGAACAGCACTTGGTACAACATCTAAATAAATCCATCAGATTTGATTCAAAGACTAAAAATTTAGTTTCCACATCAGCTGGAACAGTCCTGAAAAATAAAAGTTTGATCCATACATTGAATATCCATTCCATGGCAAAGCATACTACAAGTGAAATACATATCTCACCCCATAGAGTGATTTTGAAACTTGAATAGCATGATTTTCTTCAATTTAGCATACTAGCACTGTACTTTTATGTTCATTACTATCTTACATATCTTTTAATAAGCAATTCATAACTTGCATCTTAAGAAGGTAGTGGCAGTTTATCTTTACATTGCAGTAAAGGGCAGAGGGCAGTATCTGTATCAGCTACCTTGGCATTTGTCTGCATGATTGTGCAAGTGAATTCAGCCAATAGACACATACTATAAGAATATGGTTATGTTACCTGTTTTCCTGTTCATCAATTCTGTTATCCTCATCTGATGACTGAGGGGAAGTTGGTGGCTCATAGTCACTGTCTGACAAGTCATCTTTTACTGGTGATGAGAGTGGTTCCTCAAAACTGCTGGCTGATGCACTTTGTTGGAAAATGTTTTTAGCTGTTGGTCTGGTATCAAACTCTAAGTAATTGGGATGGACTAGCTGGAATGCATGGTCTGTTACCATAAAATTGGTCTGCACTCCCAGATAAATGACAGTAGTTTATAAAAGCTGAACAATTTTACATACATGAATCTACCAATCACTCATTTTCTTCTATGTTGTTTACAGGTAACCCCAGAGAAGAAGGATATATGACGAAGAATATGTATGATGCTAGCCATAGGATTTGCGTCATTCAAGACATGATGCACGTTTTAAAGAAAATACGGAATAACTTGGAGTTGAGCAAGGCAGCAAATGAACATGCATCAGGACGATTTCTATCTATGGGAGACAGCTCGGTCATAATTTGGGACCATTTGACAGAGGCGTTCAAGTTTAATCTTCAGGGAGGTTTCAGATTGCACAGGAAACTGTCGAAAGAACATATTGAATTGACGCCCCTCACAAAGATGCGAAACTCTTTGGCAATCGATGTTCTCGGAAAGGAAGTGCTTTTTTTGATGCGATCTTATCAGGCCTCACTGACTAACCCAGACAGTGTACGCGGGACTGTACATCTCCTTCAACAAACCAGTAAGATCACTTTAGTCTTTTGTGACAAAAATCGATCAATTACCGACATTAGTGATCCTCGTCTGGGCATGCTTCATGAGGTTCTAAACTTTTTCAACAACTGGGAGAAAACGGTCTCTGAGTCAACCTTACTTGTGCCAGGAAAGCATCTTATGAGCAAAGAAACAAGAGATGACCTCAACTCTTCCCTGATGAATTTTTCAATTCTGACCTGATAGAGAACTTCTTCTGTCAACAGAGAGGTGTCAAGAATGGGTTAAACACAAATCCAACAATACAACAATATGGACCGTCCGTAAACAGCATTTGTCTTGGGCAAACAACCGTGTCTTCCAAATCGAACTCTAGTTTGAAGGCTTCATTTTTCTCTGCGACAGTACCATGTGCTTTGAATGCCAAATCAAAATCGGTTAGAAAAGCTAAACTTCGGGTATAAGTACATATATATGAGTGACTTGTAGAAAAAGATCTGTTTATGAATTGATCAAACCATCAAGTGTGACAATGATACGAATTTCACAAATATAATTCTTGTGAGTTAAGTGTCAATATTTGCATGTCATTTTGTGGAGGTGCGAATTTGTAAAGTACTACATAGGTTAAGAAATAATTATTGAATGTAAGCAGTCACTGTTTATCATTAGTTTGTCTTGATGTTATGATTGACTATATACTTTTATCTTGTTATTTTGTTTGTGTTCTGATAAATATTTTCATCAGTTCTAGTATTACTATTGATTTTATATCTCTTGATTAACATGTGAACCAGTCGTTGTATGTTCTATGGAGGCATTATTTGTTTACAATATTCATAATTTAAATCTTACATAAAGATAAGAATAAAAGGTTATAAAACATAAAATGTCTCAGAGTTTCATGCACTCTTGGAAGCACACACACACACACAACACACACTCTCTCTCTCTTTCTCTCTCTCTCTCTCTTCTATTTCTCATTACTTATCCAAGGTAGTTGGTCTTGTAACACAAATTAAACCAAACAACACAATAATTCATAAACAAGAGTTTTACAACTGGACTGGTCAATATCAATGAAGAGTGAAAAATGTTAGATGAAATACTGGTAATGCCAATACTGCGGTGTAGTGCATTGTTAAGTCTACGTTAAACTATCGTGGTAACGCTTATCTGTAAAGTATCAGGACCAGATTAAATGCGGAGCAGTTGCTTCAGGGAACCCACCCCACCTAGGGCCCCGCAACGCAGTGAAATTGGGAGACGGTGGGTTGGAAATTACTGCAGGGCATCTACCACCCGATTCCAGACTTGCCTATAATCTCTATCACTGATGAAAAAAATGGATCATAAACTAGTAATATTATATCAAACGATTACTGTAAAACATATGTTTTGCCACATCCACATTGTCCAGTCAATAATAAATTGTGTCCATCCTGGGCACATCTGAGAGCACTGTACTGTTCCATGCTGAGGTCGTCCATTGTTTTCTGACAAGTGCTAATATTAGTATCAGGGTGGTGTTCTACGCGCACAGCGGTACAGTTGAAATGCCAGCGTAAAACGAGGTTGCACATTTTCCTTAAGTTTTATTTGAAAATGTCTTAAAGGTATTCTTATTTCCCTTCTGTCCCATATCCAGGTAACATACATGTTCATGAAAAATACCTTGCTTATTTCTGCATAGGTAGATATGTGAGAGAGAGAGAGAGAGAGAGAGAGAGAGAGAGAGAGAGAGAGAGAGAGAGAGAGCGGTGATTGAAAAACAAGAAACATTTGTGGAGAAGCGTAAACTTAAACAGATAAATGGACTATAACATTATCTTATCTTTGAAAATGATAGATAAGTGCTTTCCCAATGGAACGCACACAAGCCGGATGAGGGTGGCCTTGAGACGTCTGGAACCCGTGCATTATTTATCAGACTCTGTACCAACTGGGTCACAGTGGCACACACATACACACACACACACACACACACACACACGCTCACACACACACACACACAGGCGAGAGAGACAGACAGATGAGGCAGGTAACACAAAATACTAAAATTATCAGGATTAATGTGTATACAATGCGAGGACAGTCTGAACGCTATCAGCAACTCTATGTATGCATTCATGTACGTGCAGAGTGAGAGCATTTTTTTTACAACTTTTGAAAATAGTAGTAATATAATACTGTAAATAACATTTTCATGATGCATTCATTATTCTGAGCAAATTCAACTAATTGACGGAGTCTGCATTATTAAATTTCCCTAGTATTTAAAGAGAACAGATTCTGCGCTGTGTTCGGAACAATTATTAGACCCTAACGCATATTTACTGCAGGGTAGAAACTGGTAGAAATGGGCTACTTCCTGCAATGAGTTCTGTTTGACAGGGTTTGTGACCGTAATGGTGAAAATAAAGGTTAATTCACCGGACTGGATTCATGCGATGGTCGTCCGAGAGTAATGTGTTGGTACGTTACTGTTTTTTGAATGGATATGTGTAGTTTTTCAGTCTTCTTGTGATTCTGAAGCGATAAAAGACACGTGAGAAAAGTCAAATCGAGCGGAGGGTTGTGGTCACGCTTGCACTCCTTGTGTTAATTTATAATACCGATAAAGGGATTCATGTTGTCAGAAATTTTGTCGTGCTTTATTGATAAAACGTCAGACTCCTGTGCTTAAACTAACATTCGTTCAAAGCTTTACCATGTATATTAGGTTATATACATGAGCTCATCACTAAATCTGTGATTTTAGGGGCATAAAGGTAATGTAATATAAATAAGAAATGTATTTACGCAAGTATTGTTGTAAATACAAGATGGTACAGTTCAACTTTAAGAGCGAGTGGGCTGTTCTATATCTTTATTTGTTTTGTTGTTGGGTTTGGAGTTCTGTGACTTCACAGCTTAAGACAAACATTAACACCTGTTTACTTCAGTAGGTGCAGTACACCCAATATACAAGGAAGACATTGACTAACATGCAGGTGTTTTCACTTAACCTTGATATAATTTTATCAACTTCCTTTGCAATATTCAGGCCCTTAAAGGACATACTCAGTAAAGCAGTCAACATTTTGCAGTAAGTTAGACCAATTTTTGGTATGGTGTAAAAACTATGAAGCACTGGCAACAAGTAAAGTTTTAACACCTTTACAGTTCATTTCCATGTTGTAACTTACACGATTAGCTACTACTGTGACTGGAACGTGGCACTTTTGTACGTTCTGAGAAACATTTTGGTCAAACTCCATTTGAAACATTCTCCTCTCTTTACTATTCATGACTAGTATTGCTTCCATGGTATCAACTGACATAGATGATCTGGATTTTGAGAGTTGTTTTTGCAACAAATGAGAACACCCTCCCACAAACTGCATTTGAATGTGGAACAATAAGTACATTCTTCATGATGTCGGACAGCAATTTGTATTTCAACTTGCCATTTGCATCCTTGAGTTTATTGATAAGATCCCACTGCTTGTTAACTCTTTCACTATTTAGGTTCTCAGGATTCAATTCATCTACTTGGCAATTAAAAAACTCTGCTACCAATCTGCTTTGCCAGTTCGTTTCCTTGGGTTCTACACACACAAATCTTGAAATCCAGACTAAGCCTATTCAACCAATATCTGGCATTTATCTTTCTCTAAGACCTTTCTCGGGTTTAATGTTCTCAGTCTTTCCAGCCTAGACAGACTTGGGGGTAGAACTTAAAAGGCTGACTTCTAGATGTATCACATCTCATCTTTTACTGTATGTAACTGCACCGTCTTTACTTCCTTCTTTGTTAGTAGACAGATAGGTAACTTTATCTTCTTGTACTAGACACCTTTTGTGACCTGCTCCTTTTGATTCAAACCCTATTTGCTCTAACCTGTCTGTTATTTCTTTATCAAAATACATGCCTAAAGCTTCCCACTGTTCCAGCAGTCTCTTTATACCTTTACCAAGAGATAACCTTCAATGCTTCATTATTTTTGTCTGCTCTTTTCCACAAAGAGTCTGAAGACCTTTCAGTTTCATTTGAATATTCACAATTTTATCCAAATTATAATACATGTCCACTAAGAAGTCATCAAAATTTGTAGGCAGTTTATTAACCCTCTTTTTAGCTGATAAATGTATCAAATGGAATGAACAGCTACCAAGGGATTCACCTTAGTTATGTGTCCAAACACATTTTCATTCCAACCTGTCATCAATAAAGCACTGTCTGATTCAAATGCAGTGCAGTTATTTCAGCTTACATTTCTCTTTTTCAAATTATCATCCAATAAATAAATGTGAAAATATTTTCTGCAGTAGAGGCTCCATCAAATGTTGGAGCTGACAAAAGAACTTTAGTTACAACCCCATCTGTGTGATCAAAATATCTAACAACAACTGGGTACAACTTCTCAGAATCATAACAACCATCAGCTGCTATACTGAAGGGTTGGGATGAAATATTCACAATGTCTTCCAGAATTTACTTGACATGTAGTGTTGTAATAAAATAGCAGTAGTTTTTGTTCTACTGCACTTATAACGATTTTTTACTAACGATTTGTGAAACATCCATATGAATAGTTAAGAAGCATGGTCTGATATAGCAATTGCAACATCATGCTCAACCAAAATGTTTGCAAACTAGACTTCAGCCTTTATGACACAAGTTCCATTTCTTGCACTACAGATCCAAATCCCATAGAGATCACCCACTTGCAACTTGATTTCATTGCAATGAATTCTGTATGCTTTTTGGAATTCACATGACATTCATCTTGCCAACCATAAGCAATGTTCAAGTCAACACAATATAATGTGCAATAAATGTAATGATCACCTTTCTTACTTCTTTTTAAGCATGACCAAGTATCTGTGTAATATTATTGTGACTACTGTTTCCACTTTTTATGAGGTTGACTGTTCCTCTCCACCTTCAAAACATTCTTGCTTGGATGACATTTTCAGATGACCGGATCACAGGCACTTGATTCCAGGGTAAACTAATGTGTACACTCACCAATTGACAAGACAGGATAACAAAATATAGGAGCAAAATCTTGACTAGGTGCACGTTTTGCATGAACATAGACAGGTTTAAAGTGTCTGAGATACACTGTATAGTTAGTCTGGTTCCCTACCATAATCCATTTAGTCTAAGGTGGCAGGGTACAGTTTCGCAAATTGGCCCCTGGCAAATCTCTTAACTTAAGGTTATGGTGTGCCTTTTTCAGCTGTTATTGTTTACTAATTAAAGATATGGATATATTTGTGAACTAGGTGTTTCGGGCTTGTGTTGTTCTTGAAATTGTTGTCAGGCATGTACACCTTCCATAGTTACTCTGCAGTATGTTGATAGTGAAATACCAATAGTTGGCTAGGAAGAAGAGCTAGCCTCCCATAGCCGTAAACACATGGGTTTGGGGCAAGTAGAATATCTGAAAAACGGCTTGGATGACAACTATTTTCAATTGCATCAGCCTGTTTAGTACACACTGTTTTGCAGAATTGTCATCTAGGAAAAGGGCTTGTGTTTGCACTATGAGCATCACATGGTGTCAAAAATGACCTTCGGACATGAAAATTGCAGGTATAAATTTGGGGTTGGGGTGCATAAACTTCTTCTGCTACAAACTGCCATTGACTTCTCTGGTCAAGTGGATAATATTCTTATGCTTTGTTTTAATATAGGTATCTAAAAATATGGATCTTTTTGACCTCACTTGTGTATTTGATTTTGTATGATTTTTTATACTAGGTTGCTGATTGCGGCATTAAATTTGTACATAAAAACTGGTCCCTGCCCCCCTAAGATGAAACCCCTAATATGAACACAGTTTAATATGACAATCCGGATCAAGACTGAACCATGATAAGCAAATAGCTGTAATTGTACAAAACGACTATATTTTTGTATTTTCTGCAATCATTCCATAATTTTCATAAGACGAACAGCAAAACTGTAAGGGTTGGCAGGTCTGAATCTTGTGTTTGTATTCATACCTACATAATCATTGTTTACAACAATGGGAATATAAATATTTCACTTGCCTATAACTGTATTTGTGTCTGCAGTAACGATGAATTATTCTAAAATGACACGAAAGTCATGTATTCAGTTTATTTGTTTTCTATATCCCATGTATACATTTTACCAGTAATCGATCCGCTTTATTAGTTATTGCAGATTTATCATCAGTGATCTAGATAACGCTTGCTCCTCTGTTAGTATTGATATCGAAACACAAGCTTTGTTAACAAATGTTGAAACCAGTGTCCACAGAATAAGTATTTGTCAAAAACATGTTCGCATGAAAACCACAAAACATTTTCATTTGAACTAAACTTGTCACCATTCAATTTGCAAATATCACAAGGTGTAGGATATGAATGTGATTGGCAGAAATGTGCAACAAAAAGGTATTATGGTTCTGAGGCTACTGTTTGGTATATTTCTTAACAAATAGTAAAATTGGGACAGTTTGAGAAGTATAATGCTCACATTCAAGTTTATCCTTAATTCCTAAAAGATGATTCTTAATATATTTATAAAACAACTGGTGTTTTTCAAGTTTAGAGTTTGAAAATCTTTCTTCTGTATCAGATATGAAATAAAGAAAAGACAAAAGTTGCAACAAAATGTGAAAAGTGTGTATCTTAAAGTTGGAATATATGATCTTTATATTTTACTCAGATGTATGGGATCCATTTATACAAAGTGAACAATTGTGGATTTATTTGTCACAATTGTCAGCAGTTGGTCGGAATCATAATTTCACAGAGGATTGTGATACATTACCATTTCGTTAATCAAGTGGATTGGTGGTTTATCACAAATGCAAGAAATTGTGAGGATGGCTGTAGGTATGGACATTCCTGAGTATGACGGATGTATGGTAACTGCCATTTGTCAAACAGTATTAATTGCAAACAGACATATAAACTAATCACCATTACTTTGACTGCTTGATGGATTTTACTGAAATTTGCCAGTGGAATTCTTGGTAAATGGGGATTCGCATGTAAAATTTACCTTTTTTGCATTCTAACAAAAGTTCGTATGAGGTGGAAATATGAATACACTGTAATACAATTTTGAATAAAATGTTGCCTACACTTTTTTAGAAAAAAGAAGATTTTACTAAACCAGAGTAGGTCCAAGTATGTGTTGATGCAAATTATTTCAATGTTTTATCAGCTTTCATTTGATGATAACATTGTTAAAGGTTAGCCCAGGCTATGTGTTATTGCAATGGTTTTAAGCTTTATCAACTTTCATTTGACAACAACATTGTTAAAGGTTAGCCCAGCTAGACCCGAGTGGCACAGTTGATGTTTGTCAAGGACAGTAGTTGGTATCAATTACAGTAGTCCCCCACTTGAATGGCCCCTCTGACCAGCGGCCACCCGCTTCTTATGGCCAGAATCCCTTGGCACCAATGAGTTTGTATTCAAAAGTACCCCTCAAGAACGGCCACCACTCTAACGTGACCAGCGGCCAACATATTAGTACAAAAATGTAAAATGTTTCCCTCATGAGCGGCCACTTTTTTTTTCAAATGTATCCAGAACCAATAATTAATTCATATCATGACGTAAGGGAAGTAATCAGACTATCTTTATCCTTGATACATGTCTCCCAATGTCAAGTTTCCGTTACTGAAAGAAGTGTTGACTAAAGTACATGTAACACTAAGATTAATATTATATCATTGTCTATAAAAGCCGACGTTTACAGGAAATGTGCTCAACAATGTTATGATTGAGTTTTGGGCTTCACACATCTGTCGAGTTCTTCTCTTTGATGATTACAACTGGATGTAATTGTCAAGATCATAATGGGGTCAGTACAGGCTAAAAATAGATTTTGTGCATTAACACACACACAGAGAAATTAGCCTGGAACAAAACAGGGTACCAGACAAAGACCGAAAAAACACGTGACAACACATTTATCGTTTCCTTTAGGAAGAATCATTTACCTAGGAATAATGAAAGAGGCTATTTTATGCTGCAGAGAATCATTAAATGTAAGGGATAACTACATTTTCTTTTACTTTCTTACCTACCAATTTAACTATATGTATGCATACATTCTATGTAATGCAAATAGCACAGTATGGCTGAACAGGTATAAGGATAACTATAATACATTGGTTCCATTGATCATCATATCAACGACTTAAAAAGGTCAAAGTTTTTATTTCAAATTTGCTCCTATGGAACATATTCGAAATAGATCTGATTACATCCATGCATTACAATATGTACTTACCCACAGTAATCCTGGCCTTCACAATGAGGATCAACATGAACAATGTGAATTGCCTCACCGTTGTAACTTTCAGAAAGTTTCTGAAATGACAATTTGTACAATGAGAGAGAAACATGAATGATGAAGAACACTCTGAGTCATGAACAATTCTAAATACCAAATTATGTTAATTCGACTATTCAAATAATTTGTTTATTTGTATTCTCATTAAACATGAGATAAGTTAATTCTTATATTGAATACATGAAGATCACTTGGATTAAATACCTGAAGTACAAATGAAGAAAGTCTTTTGCAGAATATGGTATAAAAAAAACCCCTAATTTTAGACATTTGGAGGCTCCAGATATGAAACTGACAAAATTATAGGAGATTAGCAAGTATAATGGTAATAAATGTTGACAAACTGTTATCCGTGAAATGGCAACAACAAAAAAGGAGCCCTCATCAGCAAAAGAATACCTAATCTTGCTACAGAATATTCCAGATGTTATTGATATTAATAACTTTCATTCCTATACCAAACAGCAGTTGGTTGGAATAACAGATTATTGACAATCGAAGATCTTTATTAAATTTTTGAAACTTTATGTCAAAGGCCCCGAATTCATGAAACTCCTCAAATTCACACTCACTCAAATCTGAGTGTTTCCCCAAACACCTGAGTATGCCCTCAAATAGTGATTCACTAATCTAAGCTGAGGAAACCACTCAACTGAGTATTTCACTCAAATAGATAAGATAGTGTCTTACCTAACTCAAGGAATACACTAAAAAATGGCGTACACACATCCCCTATGTAGACGCCTGAGAGAGGGTCTAAAATGAACTAAGGAAAGGCTAACTTTACAGGATGTGGATAATTTAGAATGCTTCCAAAGATTTTGATTTAGAAAGCACATAATTTTATGTTTGGTATCAATTTTGGAATGTTTCCTATCACCATTAACCAATCGGTCTAGATCACTTACACTTCAATGTCCGGTACTCTGCATCCATAAATATTTTGCAAATGGAGCCCATATACAGCTGATCGGGGAAAGCATGGGGTTATCGCAGCTGACAGTGAGCCATGCTGTAATCAGAGGTGCAATAGCCATAGCATCTCTGGCTTGCCAGTACAGAAAGTTTCCAAGCGATGACAAATTGGCAACAGTAAAACAACAATTGTACAAAATAGCTGTTGAGTACCCATCCTAATAAATTGCTTTGTTGCATTTATGTTAATGACCTCCCCTTCTCTAAAAATAAACATATACATCATAAATATGCAATCCAGTATCTCGATAAACTGAATGGCAAAACAGTAAAAGAATACTATGGAGCAATGAAACATACGCTGTCAATATGTGAGTGAATACTCTTTCATATCATTTTTGTTACAATTTTTAAATATTCTGTATCGTGCAATTCATACATTGTCAAACAATTAAAATTGTATTATTATTAATATTATTATTCCTGCAGGTTAAATTTTTATATATTTTTACGGATATTTATAGGTTACTGCATTTGTATGGGAAAATATAAATGAGTTCAAATGGATATACTGCATGACCTTGGGAGTGCAGTATATCCATCTAACAAAACAAGTTCATATTTTCCCATACAAATGCAGTAACCTTTTTATTATATGCTCATTTTTTAATTCTACCTAAGGCTTAATTATATAAACAAAAATACACTACAAGAAACAAAGTAACTGAATTTATGCTATATTCCAAACTAGATACGCAAGCGCAGATTCATCAGTACACAACATTATTAATGTGCACATAACTCCGCCCAGATAAATTTGAACTTAGTCGCATGCTAGACATCATTTTGAAAGAAAATGGCATTTTGGTCTACTTAAAATTGAAATTTGGAGTCATATTGTGAATGAATGCGCATTGCAACAACTTTTCCATTTAGTCTGGAATTAATAGATTTTGGTATTATTGTCGATTCTACTACATTTCGTGATAATGACTAGATTTATCTGTGTCAGTTCTGCATGAAGTACTGGCACATCTGATTTCAGCAGCATGTTGGCATCTGCAAATGTGTTTCTGTTCTGTCATTGAATGTTTGGAAACATAGTGGGAAAAATATGAAGTCTTTCAATTGTAATTATCAACAAAATGCTATGGAATATGTTTATTTCAGTTTGAGTGCAGTAAGGAAGCTGTATTTGCACTTCGAATGTAGTCGAAATTACAGTACAATTTCAAAATGTGTAATCAAGCTTTACAACCCATGACATGGCTCATGTAATTCGGATTTGCAGAACTAAGAAAGTACATTTTGAGGAAATTCAGGGTGTAAAACTGAGTATATTTTTTTTCCATTTTTATTACCAGCTAAAGAAGACAGTTTATGCCTTGTCACTTGCATGTTATTTGTAGGGACCCAGCAATTTTTTGACCCCTCTGGCGTCTATTGATAGCCTAAATCCGAAACACTGTATCAAAAAAGTTAACGCGGGATATTGCAAAGCAGCTGGTATGTGGCAGTCCATGAAACATCTGCTTTAGTTCATTCAGAAACAAATTTAATCAACCAAAACATAAAGCATCTACTACACGAGTGTACATGGTGTACAAAGTAGTTCCTAATACTCTATTGGGCACATGTGTTATGTACGTGAGTGCAATATTGTAAAATACTGCACGATTCTGACAATGTAAAGTTAACGGAGAAAAAAATGAGCATATAATAATATTTATTACTCATCAGTTTATATACTTTATGATTTTATTCTTAATTTCTTTCTATTAACTTTCTTAAGGATGTATATACTTTCATTAATGTCATCAGACTAGAAATAACCTTTTAATTGCAATAATATAGCTACTTATCGTTAATATGCATGTATGGAGGATCCTTGAATGCATGAATTGGTACATGGATGGATGAACAGATTACTAAGATACTGGATTATAATGATAAATAAATGGACGAGTGCTCATTTAGATAAAAACAAATTATTTCATGGAATATAATTCTATCATAGCCATTATATATATATATATACACACACACACACACACACACACACACACACACACACACACAGAAATTCTTCCACGTGGTCCTGTTTTAGAGCTCAGAAAAATATGAATTCTTAATTGAAAAATGATTGCCTCTCATATAAATAAACTACGTGATGCCTAGAAAATTAGTATATACAACTAATGATATGCTTATTTCAATCCCAATATTTTTAAGAGAAGTTGGATACTTATTGTGTCTATCCATATAGATCTGCATAAGCATGAATCTTTTTCTGGTCCACAGGGATATAGATAAAGAGAAGTGTATAAAAAATGAA
The DNA here is from genome assembly GCA_016617855.1 of Megalonaias nervosa. NCBI lineage: Eukaryota > Metazoa > Mollusca > Bivalvia > Unionida > Unionidae > Megalonaias > Megalonaias nervosa. Next base: position 13,947 of record JAECUM010059784.1, read on the forward strand.
AGACACTCATAGGTATACATTTTACTGACATTTTATATTTTCTTAACACCTTGGTAGGTGCACACATTACAATTGTTTCTTTTGAGAATGCAGTGAAATAGAAAAGATTTAAATTACTTACCATTACTGACCAAAACTTATCTTTATTTTCCATACCTAGGATTTCCCAGTGTGCATCAGTGCACCCAAAGCAAATGAACAGGATTATGTCAACAGGAAAGATTTTCACTCCTCGAATGCGCAGGTATACACAAAAATTTATCTGATTATGTAATTTGTTTTATATTTCTTTTCAATGTTGTCATTAATGAGATAATATTAATCGTGATGCAATTATGGTTCAAGAGTTCAATATTTCATTCAATGAAAGTACATACTACCAGTAGTATGCAAATGGCCAAATGACACAGACATACAAACAAATGTCAAAATTTTGAAATAAGTACACGTATTAGTCTTTCATGGAAAGCCTATAATAAATATAATAGCAGTAATAATAATAGTACATGTAGTAGTACTTGCTCACATACAATAACTACTTTAGTTGATACATAAAACCGTAAACAATATGAACAAAGACTAAGATAACCATTATCATTATGAAGGATACAGCAAAACTATGATAGTTAATAACACCATAGAGTGTCACTAACCCACTGAGTTTAACAAAATTACTATATCATGTAGTGATGATAATACATTCCAAATGGAATATTAAGTTAGAATGATATATCACATTCAAGAAAAGATTATTCTGATGCAATTTTATGGTCATTACAGATGTAATAAGATTTTAAATATGTATTAAGGCATACTAGCCTATTATTATTATTATTATTATTATTATTAAAAAATGTTCCTATAACCTCTTTACATATATGAATGAATTAAATTTAATTAAATTTCAGATGGTGTGTAATGCCAAATTCAAAATTAAAAACTGTTGCTAAATGGCCAAGATCCACTCATGATTCCAGAAAATCTGAGACAATTCTATGTCATAATTTTAAAAATGGCATGATGTGTATAATTTATTGATACAGTAAAACCTGTCTTGAGAGACCACTGATATGAGAGACCACCTGTCTTGAGAGACCAGGTTCCCCATGTACAGATTTATTGATTATATAGTGCTACGACTTGTTTTGAGAGACCACCTGTTATGAGAGACCATTATGTTTTGGCAGAAGGGGTAGTCTTTCAAGACAGATTCCACTGTATACAGTTTTAAAAAATAATACATTTAGACAATAACTAAATATAAAATGATAGCAATATCTTTCAGTCTGATGAACATATTACATGATCCATATTGGTACATGGAAATAAAACAACAACCTTTGTTACCAAATTTAAGCAGGTGATGAAATCAGTTAAATTTTGTTTCAGTTATTACAACACTGAGTACAAGTTCACTGACCAATATGCAGACACATTATTGTACAGAATGAAGAAAATAAATGTGATAAAATATAACAGTTTGCCACTACTTCATTACTATTATTACAGTTTAAAATTTTAAAATGGGATGGGAATGATTTATATAAATTTATTCTATACATATTAAAAGTATATGGATTAGTGATGATACTATGTTTTCACTTAAAAGTAGGTGTTCCCAATCTGGATCTGTGTTAAGTGGAAGGTCATAAGCATTACAATTAATATATATATACATATATAGAATTATAAATATACACCAGACAGAACGGAAAGTGCTATCCCTGGATTCTATAGAAGAATGCTTGATAATAGTAGGCAGAATTAATATTTTTAATACAAATAATACCATCGTACAGGTTAGAGAATTTTTAATTCATACTCTACATAGATTTGAACCCAGGTCCACGGGTAAACGGTGTATATATATATGTGTGTGTGTGTTTAATGTTTTGATTTAAAGATTTAGAAAAATGAAATAAATACAACAATTTAGATTATGTTACTGGTAAAATAACATTTGAAAATAATAATAAAAATTAGTTGGCTTCTTCGTTCTAAAAGTACCCATGGCTTAGCTCTCTGCAACAGTTGTAGTATTTTTTAACAAGGATTCAATATTTTCATCTGTAAAAGCTCAGAATTTTAATTTAATGCAACCATCATTCAAATTTAACTACTATATTTAGAAGACATAATTATTTTAAATTTAAGATAATGAAATTTATTTCTTACTATAAAATGTTAAATAATATTTTCATTTGCACTGATATCAATAATGTTAATAACTTTGACCTTAATTTTTCTGGAACAAAATATGTATTGCACATAATAATAATAATAATAATAATAATAATAATAATAAAGACTTTATGTAGAGAAGGTAACTCAGTTACAGAACTAATCAACCTTGAGGCCTTCTAGCTGTTATGTACAATATATGTACAAAATAAACAACATGATGTGAAAAATCAGGCTTGACACTAAATCAAAATATCAAGCCTGGAACATATGCACAGGCATCTGTCAACACATAAACATATATAAAATATAAAATATCATCCTGCATTGAAAAACTCAACTGTGAAATGATGCAAAATTACAGAAAAGTGGGCGATATTTATATTACTAGAACTGTTCAACTGTCTTAAGATTTTGTCCATTGGAGACATCGATTATGAAAAGAAGAAATGGTAGGAGCCTGACTTATGTCACTGGGAATGTTGTCCCATACCAGTGGACCAGTATCATGAAAACTTCTTTTAAACAATTCCTTGTTTTGGCCTTGGTATAATGTAATTTTTACTTCTAATGAACCTTAGATTTGGAGTACCATAAACATCTCTTTGGTGAAAGATATTGCTTAGATAGACATGAATGGCTTCTCTGGATACTTTATACATCAGTCTGGCCTTTCTAAGAAATAATCTTTCATGTATTGTTAAAATCTTTATATTATTCATTGCATCCTGGACTGCATGCCCTGTTTTGGAGTCTTAAAAGTTTTGTTATGTTTGAATTAGAGATATTACCCCAAATTTTATAATAGTCAAGATATGACTGAATATAACTTTTAATAAAAGATGACCCTATGTTGAAGAGGAATGTATGTTTTGATTTTCTTCAGTAGCCAAAGATAAGAATTAACCTTTCTGAAATGTGTTTAATGTGAACAGACAACATAAGATTGTTTTCTATGAATACACCAAGAATTTTATCATGAGAGGTCATATTAAGGCTCACGTTGTCAAACAGAACCTGGAGTTTGTCGTTATCCAGCCCTGCTCATTTTTGTTGTGTTGTAATTAGTAGGGCTTTTTTCACGAGTTAGATACAGCGACGTATAGTGTTACCATTGATCTAATAGATATATATATCCTGGATAAATGAACACAAGGAGAAAAAAAATACATTGTAAATAGGGCAGTGTTTCTCCTCAGTATCTAACCCCAAAAGGCAGTCCCCTCATCTGTGGGCAGTCACCAGTTTGATTCATAATTAAAGATGTCAGCGGTACCCGGGTACACACCCGTTAATAATAACCTCGGTAATAAAATGAGTAAACAGGTACCCATTAAAAAAAATAAGTATTCCCAGTTCAGATCAAGACACAGAATAACAATTACAGTTCAAGGTTCATGTCATGTGCGCATTTTTTCATCATCACAGGGGCTCATACGGCTGCTTAAAATTTACTTGTCATGCATGTACTATATAATAATACAAGGGAGGACACTTCTCTCCTTTCTTGTGCAACCTATTTAAGAATCAATGCTGATATTTAAAGCTAGACCGTCCTAACATTGTGCCTGTCCATGGTTCATGCACCATTTTTCTTGTGACTTAAACATGCTTGTTTTAAGATATTGATGACATTAACTAGTCAGTATCTTTTGTTGACAGCAACAGTAAGTACTGATTAAGAAATATTCGTTGAAATAAAATTTAAATATGTATTACATTTCAAACAAAAGCAAGTACAATATAAATGTTTGGTTTAACTAATGCCATTTTTGCCACAAGTTTGCGGCCCTGGAGTGAGTATTAGCGGTTCAAGTCAGGGCCACTGTTCACGTTTGTTTACTGGACTCTTTTTTTATTAGCAGGAAACCCAAGGCAGATATTTTTGTAATGGCAAAGGTAACACAAAAAAAATTTGGTTACTGTAATTACCATGTTAGGAAAAAATGAGCGAAATGGGCAACTGTACAAAATGAAATTTTTCACTGAAATATTTAAATATAAGGAAAATCTTTGTTATTTAACAACACTGAAAATAAATCTAATCAAAACTGACCATGTGAGTCTGTGTAAATATAGTAATTTTTGCATTAATTTTACTTGAAACAGTTCCAAGAAAACAGACAGTATTCTTGAATGTGAAACCACTTGTCACAGATTCATTCTAGTTTGATACTACATAAGCAGCGGACCAGTCTAAACTGAAAATAAATGGTGCCAGATATCATAAAACTACGGGCTGTATCGATGTGACTGTTGGATGTTATGTGACTGAGAAATGTTAGAGGAGAGGGATTTTGTTAAAATTAAAAACATATTGCACTGGAAAGTCATTAAGGAACGAACCATGGCAGGTCAAGGATACTACTACAGTCATCATTTGTGGACTTTACGACTATTTGCGAAAGTTACTGTAGGCACGTAGACTGTTATGCATAAATAATTTATCCATTTCTTTTATGCCTCTACTCTTGTGTTAACTACTATTCCACATGGATTTAGCCAATTTGTGACAAAAATTTTAACTGCAGATCCAGGTATGTAGCAAAAATAAATGTACATTAAATACAATAAATATGTACGTGTTTCATACAGTTTTCTGTAATTATGGCATGTAATTCACAGATTGGTCTTTTTATGCTCAGATTACACTTTTGCCACTTATATTAGTAATAAATTACGCTTATACCTCTCATGGGGGTTGTCATGTCTGAACCTACAATAAAGCATTTCAGGTTCACATTTAATACAATTTCCCTTTGATCGGCTATCCGGGTAACTGATCATTATGATTGATGGGTACCTGGTAGAAATTTCTGAAAATTTTGACATCTCTGTTCATAATCAGCTCTTGTGAAGGTGGTGGAATTATTGCTTTTGGCACACTACCAGTTTTAGGCTTTCACAAGTCATCAATTTTTTTTTCCATGGCTGAAAAATATTATTGGAGAAACTATTATGAAAAGATATTAAATGCAGGTATATATTTCTGTTGATGGTAAATTAATTTTAAGAATTAAATATTAGAAATATATGTAAGGTCAATACTTTTTTTTTACTAATTTAGTTACAAGTAGTGATGATTGTTGTATCAGTTGCATTTAATTAAATTTTCTGTAATTATTATTGATGCAGTTTGCTATATTCAGGAATATGTTTTCAGTAATTATAAATATAATTCACACTGCAATGAGACTGTAATGAATTGTTAAAGTTTCCAATATTTCAAATGACAAACTATATATTTGCAATCTACATATTCCTCAAAATCATCCTTCATGTGCTTACTCTATAAATAAAGTGACAATCAAACTGAACATTTAGATAATATATACTTACCTCATTGTTTTGCATTTTCAAATTAGTTTTTTCACTGCAGTGTGTTCCTTGGTTTAGTTGAGACAGTGGAAACAATAAAGTCAGTTATATATTAGTCATTTTTACTGAGTCTGTGTTAATATCAAATTTATAATATACATTGTTCTTTAAAATTTATACATGAATACTTGGATTGTGAGCAGAAGAACTATGAATAAGTCATAATACCGCTACATTTAAGAAAATTTAATATTGTGTCAGATTTAAAATTGTAAATTTTTTAAACCAGAATTTGCTTCTTGTCATTATGATAATTACATTATGAAAGAACAATTTAAATCTTGTCTGTACTGCAGAACCTATTTATTTTGTTTCTGTTTTACCTGTTGTTTGTCATAATGAACAAAGACTACTTTTTGTCGACTTTATTTGTTCATTTAATATTAAGTATTAATTTAGATATCAGCATGAAAATAGCAAATTTACACCAGTTACAAATATGGTGTTTAGGTTAACCAGAAAATACTAGACTTTAGTAATAAAAAGCATTTTCTTGAAAAGATATATTATGTGTAAAATACTTTATAGATCCTGTAGATATTTACGCATTAATGGCCTCAGTCACCTGTTCCCATGCCTTCTCTTTGTCTTTTGCGCTCACTCCCCTTTCACCCCCACAGCCTTTAACTTTCCAAACAATACAATCGGTCTTTTCAACACACCATCCACTAACACAACTTTCTCCTTTTCGGTCCAATTAGCACCTCTTTTTTTCTTTACTTTGCTATCATCCAAATTTTATACTAAACACATTACAACCTATCATGAAAAAGCCGATACAGACGACACAATTGTTTACAGAAATGCACAAGCGTCTCCTTAGAAGCAAGCATCCTTTACACTTTCATAACTGGAGCTCTCGGTAACCGACCGCATATGTATAAGGCACCGCAGTGGACAAAAATTAGTCCAATCAGAACGTTGCTGTTGAAATTTTAATGTCATATGCCCAGAATTCCAATTTCATGTGTTGCATCAAAAATTCATGTCCTTAAAGTTCCATTTTCTAGGTCGAGATTTTAGATTGTATCTGTTGAATTAAACAGTAGTGGTTGAAAGTTGTATTTTCTATGTCGAGGTTGTAGATTGTGTCTTTTTGAATTACACGGCGGTGATTGAAATTTCAATGTCATACGTCGAGAATTCAAAATTTACATATTGGTTCGATGAGTTTATGTTGAAAGTTCCATTTCATATGTTGAGTATTTAGATTTCGTCAGTTGAATTACACAGCGCTGGTTGAAAATTCGATGTCCAATGTCGAGTTTTTAAATTGTATTTTCTGAATTACACGCCGGTTGTTGAAATTTTAATGTCATATGTTGAGTTTTTAGATTGTATCTGTTGAATTACACAGCAGTGATTGGACATTCTATTGTGCTTGTCAGAATTGTTATTTTTATATGGTGAAATGATG